>MU401507.1:2065-36114 GCA_022579005.1 Poronia punctata | reverse complement strand
CGCCGCCCCCCCCCCCCCCCCCCCCCCCCCCCCCCCCCCCCCCCCCCCCCCCCCCCCCCCGCCGCCCCCCCCCCCCCCCCCGCGAGAGAACGGGTTGTCTATTGTAGGCATTGTTAACAAGTCGGCGCATTCAGAGTGGGATTTCCAGGCATCAACGAATCTGAAGGCGAAGCTAGCTGAACTTTTGATCCTCACGCCGCACTGTGCCGCGCGACTTCAAGTTCCACGTGGAAAAAGACGAAAATGGCCCCCAAATCAACTTGATGCTCGGGTTTGAATCATCTCCCCCCCCCCCCCCCCCCACTCTTTCTGCCCGCGCCCCTGCGGAACGAGAAAAGGAAGGGAAAAGGGAAAAGGACAGTCTACTCGTACTGGTGCATTGACTTTGAACGTCCTATATCAGTCCTGGAAGTATGCAATGTGCATGTTTAGGCGTGTTGGGGACGGGGGGCTTGGTTCACGCAGTCGGGCATCGGTGGACTCTTCACATTTTTCGACGATCGTCTCTGTGTACTACCTACTCGGCCACGACAATGTTGCGGGAGCCTGAATAGATAGGGGGTGTTTCTGAGCGGACTGGATGTGTAGATGTTGGCTGAAACGAAAAGGGCCAGACGAGCTTGGCAATGATCCAGAATCCAGACGCATCATCATTTACTGTAGGCATTTTTGCCTCGGTATATTATCAAACGTCGCCGTTTAAAATAACCAGCTTCTCGTCAAGTTGATAGTATAGGCGTGCCGCGCCCTTGCTCTATTCTGTCTCGAGACCGAGATTACGCTGTATCCTATACCGAACTTGACTCTCGGGTGTAACCTTTCGAGTCCGTGGCTGAATGGGATCCTAAATCTGTCCAACAAGGTGGAATTCGACATTTGCTTACTACGTATCGATGAAAAGGTGTGGCCCCTCGACTGGACCATACCTAGCCTTCGAGCCCCGGTTCGATCAAAGCCAGCTGACAATCGGAGCTGGATAGGGCGTGTATGAAGTAGAGGGTGCCTAGATGGGATGGCAGCCGAATAGGACACATGAAGAAGCGCTCCATCATTTCGGCAGACGGAGTAAAGGACCAGTACACAAGACAGCTCAGCTCGGACATCAGCTCCGTAAATAGGATCGTATTGAAACATCACGAAAACCCTATACCGTGACCCCCAAAGACAAGAATCCCGGGGCCTAGCTACCTAAGCCTCGAGGGTCGTGGCTCGCTGCTCTGCCGCCTTACGAAGAACCACCCGCCGTGCTGCATAGCTGGGATGGATGATTTGTCTCGGAAATACATGCCTAAACCATCGACCTCGAATACAGGGCCACGTGGAGGAAATAGAAAAAATGAGAGGGTGTCCTCGGATCGGAAATCCGAAAGGTATACCGGTACACTAGCAAGTCTTTAACATCCAGATCCAGATCCAGATCCTTCACTCCTACCCGGATGGCAGGAGCGGTTGGGGTCACGAACCTACGACGACGCCGAGAGCCGGGTAGCCTATAACACGGCACGGTTATTCCAATGGGCTTGAGGGGACCAGCGTTCGCCTCGGGGTACCTTGCCGTCCTATCAGTGAACGAGTTGTGCAAGAGGTAGTCACGCCGAGATCTTCCAATGTGCGGGCCAGGCGATCCCAACGCATCCGCCGGCTAGCCAGAGGGGTCGACATGGTATATCTACACTCACTCTAACATGTTATTTATTAATAGTACGTAGCATTGAATCGCCCGTATCGGTAGAACACCTGGCTCCTCTGTTTTGCCAACATCTGTAGACAATGCTCATCGAACTGCTGGCAGCCTGGTGAGAGATGGACTACCGGAACACAAAGCTTTGCCGGGCTTAGGAGGTATCTAAAACTAGTGACCACTCTCTTCAGTTTTTCCTCTCTTTTAAAAAAAGGTGGAATTGCTTACGCAGTAATCGCCCCAAGAAGTTCGAGACCGACCATCAGAGAAACACTAGAAGATAGATCCTGGACGATTCCAAAGAAGGCACTAGCCAGATTAGAAATTGAAATGTCTCGGTCGTTACACATATTGGTAGCGAATTGGGGACGCCGATAAAACAATTCGGTATCCCGTACATTACGTCCACGGCTGCTTACGTTCTTGGAGGCTGGTTATAGCCTCAACGTGGTCGAGAAGTGCCCCTCTGTCGTCACAAACGCCTGCTTTTCGTCATCATACCGTCCCCAACTTCAAGTTTTCTCACCTAATAATCGAGAATTTT
Organism: Poronia punctata; assembly: GCA_022579005.1. Taxonomy (NCBI): domain Eukaryota; kingdom Fungi; phylum Ascomycota; class Sordariomycetes; order Xylariales; family Xylariaceae; genus Poronia; species Poronia punctata. The sequence continues at coordinate 33,889 of MU401507.1, read as the reverse complement.
ATAGTCAGAGAAATATTCTTAGTACCCGCGTCCCCCATCCCCCCATCCCCCCACGAACAACAAATAAGGGTGGATTCCGGAAAAGTACGTGATATAACCGGGACCGATGACTAACCTTAGTAGATTATTAGACAAATAATAGGATAGGGTAACATTACCGGCAAACCCTTCAAGTAATAATCTGATTACCTGTGAACTTTCTGACGTGGGAACGCGAGTGCGAGGGTATGAATCAAGTACTATAGGTCTGAGTATATGTGTGATAACTTATCCTAAATTATCACACGTTTATAGTCTTGGACCTGCTGACTGATTGTGGACACTTGCAGTTTAAAAACAGTCCCGAGATGGGCGGTGCCGCTACCTAGACTACCCACTGTCATGGTTTGGCAAGCCTATTGGCCCTAAATTCGGAGGCTTTTGCTGCGAAATACAAAAATAGTTTTCGACCGTTTAAACATTCCTGGTCGTGCTATTGGACAGCCGGCCTTGGCCCAAGAGGTAGTGCTTATCTCACCTCCAAATTTGGGCAATGAGCTTATGTTGGTACATAATAGTATGTACCTCTAACCTGGAATTCCCAAGGTGCTAAGCCCGTGCAAAGGTAGGTCGGGTACCTACTTGGGTACTGTCCAAGCTTACATTGGCGCGGGCAACACCACGTTGATTGGGACAAAGTACTGAAGCACGTACAGTACCTGTAAGAATAGAGTGGATAGGGGTCCTTGACTAACCTCGTGGCAGCCCTGCAAGAACCAAATGGTGTGGTATGTATACGGGCCATCGGTACCCTTGGTGGTAGCTGGCAGCTGCGCACCGCTGCAGTGCGACTGTTACTTGCTAAAGATGCCTGCAAGATCTGAAGCACCTGTAACGCAAGAGCTTGCTGGTCCCCCGTGCCTCGGCCGCGGATGCAACTTGTTTTGCAACCGACAGCAATATGACTCGAAACAGTACCATGTTACACTGTAGCGAGCATTTCCATCCTTCTTTGTCCCTGCACCCACCGTCCCGGGCCTGCCCATCAAATTACGTCGCCAAAGTAGCCACTTAACTGGACAGGAAGGGGCACAGGCGTTACATCGCTACCAACAAGTCGGAACCGAGCATACGTGTAGAAGAACTGCACTATGTTGGGTGTCCAGAATGGTCGGCTGCACAGAACTATTGCATTTACATGATGATGCTGTTAGAGACATAAAGTATGACTCATTTGTGACGAGGGTTGAGAGGTACCTAGTTAAAAAGTGGAGATACATAGCAAGACTTACAGATAAGTAGAATAAGGGGTTGCTCTTTCTGTATCATAATGGCTCTGTCTAGCGCTCAGCAGCATGGGCGAGTCTATGACTGTTATCATGCTGCCGTGTTATGGATTAATTTCGGCCTCGGCCGATTGGTTTTCTCGGTGCGGTTGCGAGCTCCCAGTTGGTGGACTTCCCGACTACGATACAGATGTAGACATGGTCTGTAGTAGGTAACTAGGTACACAGGGGGAACAGGTAAGGTAGGTATTGGCAAGGGTGCGCCTACCACCGCATCGCGCAAAAACTACCATGTGCAATGTAGATGCATGTACCGGTGCTAGGGTAAGAAAGTCCAATAATGGTTCCACCTCATGACATGCGAAATAGTAACCGGGCCGGTAAAAGCAGTGGTGCCTTGCTGCCCCAAGGCTTTAAGGTTAGATAAAGTTAGATATTTTGTGAGGGCTAATAAGCAGTAATACGTTAGTCTTCGGTTCCAATGCTAGACTAGGACAACTTTGACAATTTTCCCCGTGTTAAAATAGTGGTCCTCTACGGTTGTCTGCCTTGCCCGCATGCGGCATGCCCACCTACTCCCAGCCTGCCGGGATAAATGTGGCTCTGTAATATTCTACGAAAAATGATATGCTTACAATAGTTACAGCACTTAGTAGACAGCAGATAATAAATCAAAAGAGTATATAGGGAACATGATAAGCAGGGGTACTATTTAAACTCTGCTTAGAGTGTAGTATATACATGTATTAGCCTACTTACCTACTTTAATGTTCTTATATATAATGTAATATACATTACTATAGCTAGTTATTTTTATACTAGGTATATATTTATATTTATAGTCATTATAGTATGCCCAAACTAGTGTTTTGCGGTCTGCGTACCTAGTAAAGTTCTATAACGGTAATAAAGGCTCTGCATCGCCTTGTGGCTTCTCCTATTAGTCTACTATCTGCATACATGTACGTGTAGGTTAGGTATCAGGGCCTCTTATTTGTGTCGGCTTACCTTGCAGCATCAACACTTAGAAAGGCACCCGTCCAAAGGGGTAAAAACTTGTACATAGCTACATCTCTATTTACATGGCCACATTGAGTACTAACCTACGGCCTATAGGTTGGAGATTTCACGTTGACAAACACCTCCGAAGATCTGGCTAGGTTAGAAGGCTGTGAGGTGGCCCCCGTAGAGAACCTCATGTTTAGATGAGGAGTATTACGAGTACCTACTCAAACGTATATTCTGGGTACATACCTACTCTGGACAGGTTTGGTGGCATTCTAGACCAGATGCGGGTAGGTTAGTGGCTGTAACTAAAGTAAGGTACAGGCGCTACTCAGCGCAGATGTCCTCCACTAAGCCCTACAATTATGGAGCACTGCAAAGACCCCTGTCCCTTGTGCCGCGGTGCGCCCTTAACGGCCCCCAAAATAGGACTGACTGCAGGGGTGCCACGCCGTCAAGTGGCACATGGGTCATCTCGGATACTGCACGGCGCCTTCTCTGCGTCTTCTAAAGATGGTTCCATGCATCATTGATAGACATGTTGCAGATTCTGGTGTGAGAACAGGCAATGGGTAATCATGCACCTAGGTATCGGCACCCCTAACAGTTCCCATTTCTTGCTTCTCAGTTCTGGTGCTTTGCAGAACCACCATTCTACATCACTTCTGGCTTGGACATGTAGATAGCGCCTCTGGAAAATAGTCCTTGGTGTACATAGGTGCTTGCTGACTGCCAAAAATGGACCCGCCGGCCACGATCAGAAATGCAACGTGGACATTCACAGTTGCAAAAGTTTTGCTGGCGACTCTGCCAATGTCAGACCCGTTTTTCGTCTTTCCTGTATTCACACCCTGACAACCTTTTTTATATGCTCTTTTTTTATCTTGTCTTCATTGGCATTTCCACCAAAGAGACGTCGTCCCCGCTCCCTGGGTATTCAACATATCCCACCGCTTAAGGATCTCCGCCGGATCCTACCAGGTCCGCTAGGCTACTTTAAGTCTTTTGAGGCTTATGGTGTACCCACCACTCTTGGCTCGAACCGCAGCAATGCCTATGATGCACCGGTCTAGGGGGCCAGGCACTTCATTGCCGGACCCATTCTGGTGGCCCAGGCACCGTCGCGATATTACAGGGGAACTTCTTCGATATGTCAGAGCTTACAAGTTAGGATTCGAGATATATAAGACCGGGAGGCTTCCGATCTTGAAACACAATTATCTACATCCTCATCACAACGACTACAATACGAGAACATAACGAGTCACAATAGAACTTACATACCTCTACCACCAATACTTGTTTCTTTGCCATCTTACATTCCATTCCCATCAGCATCAATATCCCGAACTCCATCTTCTCATCCTACTGTTAAGGAACGGATCGTGACTTGCTAGGGGCCTTACCTATCCTCACTGCGCACTCCTAAATTTTTAATTCGCAACCTACAAAGCTCCGTCGTCCACGATCACAATGGCTGGCCTTGCTCTCTCATCACACTCTGAGCCCATAAACTTTGGCCGATCTGGCTACAACAAGGACGGGGACAACGAAGACGGCAAGCGATGCTTTGGCCGATCCGGCTACAACAAGGACGGCGACGATGAAGATGGCCAGCGATGCTTCGGTCGTTCAGGTTATAACAAGGACGGCGATGACGAGGATGGTCAAAGATCTTTCGGCCGCTCAGGATACAACTAAACTTTCCGCTATGGGCCGAGAGAGGGGCTAATGGCCGATGGCTCATCGAGGAGGAGCCAACGGTCGACTCTTCAGCCCATAAATCCTGTATCACCACACCACACCACCACCTCGTCGTTTCAGATTCATTTTGTCCTTGCATCGTCTTGGAGTTGGAATCATCATTTGAGCATTTACACCGGCTGCGCAGACACGACTGTATGACCATGAGGGGAGCATCTTAGATATAGAACCGCGCCGGCGACGGACGACAACTTGTACGATTTAGCATTGCATTTGGGTATAGACTTATATAACAAGGGCGGGCGAATATTTCTTTACCAGAGTATCGACTGGGGAGAGCTGTATAGTACTTACATATTATGATACAATCTATTCATTTATTTACCTACACAAAACCTGTATCCCAGTGAGACTCGAAACTTCGCAGTGGAAAGGGGGCACCTACTGTTCAAAAATAACACCGAGTATCTCTTCGACATCGCCGGCCTCCCCACGACCGGTAATACGCCCAAGACAGCTAGCTGCATAGCGAAGGTGCTCAGCAGCAATTGTGAGATCGACGTCTTGTGGGGCTCCCTCGTCGCTTTTCACGACACTCTCCGTAGCCTCGATATATTCTTCTAGCCTATTTCGGCATTGTACGAGAAGCTGCCTCTGGCGTTCGGTGACACCGTGGAGGTCTTGCAAGCTGGCCGGGAGGGAGGTCATGTTCCGGAAGGTTGAGACTAACTCCTCCGCGACGACCCGAAGCCCGCCGGGGTCTTGCTGGCTAGAATCGGGGTTCTGGGCTTCTTTACAGGAAATGAGCATTGGGGCGGTGCTTTCTAGCCCCGGTATCGTCCGCAGCACATCTTGGAATTTGCGGACGATGGCATGAAGATCCGCCTTGGGCACCGCGTCGACCTTGTTCACCAGTACCAGACGTTGGCGGCAAGTGGAACCGAGCTTCAGAGTTTCAGGGTCATAACGGACTTCGTAGCCTCCAGCCGGGCACTCCTCCACCGAGGCGAGCACGATGATAACATCAGACTGAGCTGCCCTGGCCCTTGCACGACGGATACCCTCCTCTTCAACCGCGCCGATTTTGGTTGCGGGCTGGGTGGCGCCCACGGTACCCGTCGCGGTGGCGGTTCTGAACCCTGCCGTATCGGCAAATGTGCAGAGGTAGCCCCGAATATCGAGGTTGGCCTCAATTATGTCACGTGTAGTGCCAGATTCACCGGAGACGATGGATGCTTCCCGGCCGACGATTTGGTTCATAAATGAACTCTTTCCGGCGTTAGGAGGGCCTAACAGAGCAACCTGAATACCGTTGCGGAGGAGCTCGGTCCGTTGACTGGCCATCTCGTGGACCTCTATGCCCTTGAGAATATCCTCGACATGGCTACTGACGTTTCGCACCAGAGAAGCAGGTGATTCGTCGAAATGCTGATCTTCCTGGAAGTCAATAAGGGCTTCCATCTCGGCTCTCGCTTGTAATAGACTATGTCGCCACTCTTCATATGTTCGACCCAGGGCCCCTGAGCTGCCCCGGACAGCAGCCCGTCTCTGCTGCTCCGTCTCAGCTGCAAGCATCTCGCTAAGAGATTCAACCTGGGCTAGATCGAGTCTGTCATTCATGAATGCTCGTCTGGTGAACTCCCCAGGCTCCGCATATCGAATACGCCCCTCTGTGCGGCATTTGGGGATGGCCGACAGAACCGCCTTGACAGTGGCGTTGCCGCCATGCACGTGGAGTTCTAGCACGTCATCGCCGGTCACAGTGCGTGGCCCAGGAAAATAGAGGACTAGAGCGGAAGAATCCAGAACCTCGGATCCGCGGGAGCCGGGCATGAACAGGCTTCTTACAGTGGCATACCGAGGTTTTGGGGCTTCCTTGTCCGGGCAGAGCTCACGATAAATCTCGAAAGCGGGCTTAGCTGGAAAGTCGTTCCACGGAGTCGATTATTGCTTACTTGAGTGCATAAAGAACCAGAAATACGAACTACCGCTATGCCTGCTTTACCTTGAGCAGATGATAAGGCATATATGGTGTCAGTTTGTACGGTGGACGTGTTGTATGCAGGTAGAGGTCTATAGTATGCATGTAGCGTTTGAAAAGCAGAGACAGACGCCCTTGGGAAACAGCGCCATGAATGCCTAACAATACTGTGAAGCCCGGCATTTCTGAAAAGTAGGTGTTGTAGGCTTGAGGAGAGCCGTCGGCTGACCATACGTCTAGTAACGACAGGCTGCATAGATTACAGCCGGTTTTTGTAGTCAATATTGTTGTGATCGAGTCAGGGTACTGTTGCCTCATGAGTTCCGCAAGAAGTCTATCGAGAAATGTATGAGTACGGTCATGAAAGGGGATTTGATCTCACCCATGGAGATCAATAAGTATCAAGAGCCCTAAAAGAGGTATGTACGAGTAGGTACGTGTAGACAAAACGAAGTCGACAGGATAAGTTGGCTGGCGGCAGCAGCACACGTGTTTGATTGGCTAAACAGACATAAGCTTCTTGCTCGAGTGCCAGACATCAAATTTGGGGACCAATCAAACGGCTGCCTCATGTTTTGTGGGGGTGGGACCCTTTGCCATACCAATTCAGACCAAAACTTTTTTTTTTCATGCAGTCCAGATAAGATACCTACATTTATTACAGTCTACCCCTTCTCTTACGAAGTCGACCTCTCTAAACTCCAGCAAATCCCTCTAACCCCCGCCGCAGTTGAAACAAATATAAACAGAGTCTAAAGGATTCATTGGGACATCACTTCGAAGAGCCTTGAAATTTACGTTCTCTACTGGCCGTTTAGTCCTTGCCCGGTGGCCCTCATTGTAACAATGAGCGACGAAATCATCTGGCAAGTAATGTGAGTCTGCCAACCCACACAAAGTACCTGTTTTCCTCGCTGGGCTCTTCAGAGTCCCATCTCTTATCACGGAAATAATATTTCATACCAGCGCACTCGAATGTGGACGATGTGGCTGTGCAAATTCTGACTATGTATCTGCAGTGATAAGCAGTTCTGCGCGTACAAGGTTAAGGCGACTCGCGAGAGGACATTCTGCCGAAATGAGTGAGCTTTCCTCCCCGTAAAGATAAGAACAGGGCAAAACTGACCTTGGCAGAATGAATATTTCTGGTCTCTGCAGCAGAACAAGTTGCCCCCTTGCCAACAGGTATGCCTCCACATTTATGATGGGATTCATTACGTACTGAAAGCAAATACAGCCGATATGCCACGATACGGCCCCATCCGGATCCCTTAAAAGCCATCAACTATATTTACATCAAGACTCCGGAACGAGCGTAAGTGAGATCGATCCTTAAGTCTGGTTTTGTGCAGACAGAGGGAAGCGGCTTAGATTCCCAGCCGCCAGATGCAGTTTGAATCTATAAACATCGAAGAATATCATGCGGGTTTTCGCTCTTGTCATTTCAAGCTGACCAGACGCCTCATAGTCATTTGCCCTCAAAGTTGTGGCAAAAGATCAAGCTTTCCCAGAATTATCAAGAAGCTTTGTCACAGATCGAGGAGCATCTCAAGTACTGGCCACAGTATATGATTCATAGGTAGGAAGACGCCCCTGTTTTCGCTATCTACACCCGCGTATCCCCGCCTCCTTGGTTGGTTGGGGGCGGGCATATTCATGCCTAGCAGATATGTGGTTTGAGTTTGAGGGTCTTTTTTGGCCGCTATGAGGCCAAGTGCTCGGTTGCCGTAGTCAACTAGGGGTGTCCGTCCTCGCGCTGAGCAGCTTGGCTTTCTTTTTGCCGTCACTTTCAATCAACGATGGGGTGGGTTTCCGCTGCCTCAACATGCTAACTACCGTGCCTGTAGGGCTAAGCAACGCCTTACTCGACTGACGCAAGTCAGCATTCGAATGAGGCGCCTGGCGAAAGAAGAAGCTAGACTTGGCGAAAAGATCGTCCCCAAGCTGGCACCAAAAGTCCGCAGGCGTGAAGCGACTCGAGAGAGGAAGGCGGAAGCTGCGGCTAAGCTCGAACGTGCGATTGAGAGGGAGCTTCTCGGACGATTACGCGAAGGTGCATATGGCGATCAACCACTCAATGTGAGTGAGCAGATCTGGAAGAAGGTCCTCAACGCCATGGAACGCGAAGGTGAAGCCACCCGAGACAAGGACATGGATACCGGAATCGAAGAAGGCGAGGAAGAGGACGAGAGAGAGGAAGAGTTTGAGGTGGAAGAAGAGGAGGAAGACGGCGCGGTAGAGTATGTCTCTGACTTTGAAGAGAGTGGAGACGAAGACGAAGACGATCTGGATGACATTGAAGATTGGCTGGAAAGTGACGAATCGGAGGAGGAAGGTTCCGGAACAGACGACAGTGAAGATGAAGAGGCCCAGAAGAAGGCGGTCACGATAGGTGACAAGAGAAAGAGAGCAGCGGCTACTCGACCGAAACCCAAGAAAGCAATTAGACGGGCGCGGGAGATCGAGCACGAGCACGAGCTCGAACACCAAAGACCTGAGCTTGCTTTTTAAGTCATGGCTAGGGCATTGTTAAGCATAGCTAGACTAATTTTAAGAGCGTTGCTAGGCGCGCAGAGCAATAATTATCTTAATACCTCTTTTGCTATAACCCTTTTAAAAAAGCCGGTTTTATATATATCTTGCTAGTATATATTATAAAAATATTAAAATTAGTTATTATAAAGTATAAGTTATTATTTTTAAAAGGTATAAAACTAATAAATTAATATTATATAAAATGCTTAATTTAACTGCTTTTTTATTTTTTTTAAATAAATAAAATTTATTTATTTAATATAAGTTAATAAAATAAAATAAATATTATATAATTTATAAAATATAATAATAATATAAACATATATAATATATAATTTTAATTATTAATTTTGTTTTTAAATAATATATATATATATAAAATGTAAATATATACAGGTATATAGGATATACGTTATAGGTAATAAACGTGTACTACAATAGCGGCAGAACATCAAACCAGCCTTTCAAACAACCTTGCTAAATACCCTCTACATAGATTGCAAGATTGGCTCTTGATGCTCGTTACCAGCCCAATTCCTCGATCTATAAATTGTAATGGGATAGTTCTACCTGAATTTCGGATCGCCGTTCCTACCCGACGAGTTTACTTCTCGATCTCTACCATCGCAAGCGACCGCTCTACCACCCTCTCCCCGGTTTGATTTGTGTCCCTGACGACATAATGTCAGGCTGGTATAGCAACATCGTGGGCGCCACAACCTCAAAAATATCTAACCTCCAAAGATCATACTTTGGTAGTGAAGCCGATGGCGACACCGAAGACGACACACACGTTTGCAGAGTGCTCCGTTCATACTACACGGAGAAGGGAAAGCCGTTTCCTGGATGGCTTCCACCAGACCCCAAGGCGCCGCCGCCTGCCACAACCATTTATGCGCAACCATCACAAGTGGGCTCACGATATGGACGGCTGGGCCAACAGCCCCAGGGTGGCAGTCTAAGCTCACTATGGGACAACAACCCGGTATCGCAACCACAAGAACCCCAGAGCCTACGGCGAGGTAGGAATGTACCTCCCCCGATGCGAAACAACGATACTAGGAATAGTCCGTTTCGAGACTCGGATTCCATGACTACAGCTAGCCGAGACGATTCACAAGCGCGTCCTCTACCGTCGCAAAGAGCGGGAAGTTACCAAGCACAAGGGGTTCCCGGTCGCGGTCCAACACCGACAGGTTCAGCAGGGGGTTCAGCACAAGATCGACTAAAGCAAAGGTTGTTCGGCGGCTCGAAGACATCCAGCCCAGCAACCAGTGGGCCGTTCAGTCCACCACCACAGAGTGGTAGAGGCAGCTCATCTGGGAGCTACGAGGATAGGTTTGCACCGGGTGGCATGTATGATGCTAGCACCAGCAAAGGCGGAGGCGGCAATGATACGCCTTATATGGCCGCGAACACGCCTTGGTCGGTTGAGGAACCTACTCTTTCCGGTTCTGTGGGTGGAGGGCGCGCTGGAGGCAGGCGGCCTGGCGGGCTTCCCAATGGTCCCCGGATGAGGTGATACTAGGAATCCTCTATTCCGACTTCCAGATGCCATTGGATCAACGATCGATTCACGAAGCTTTCGAGCTGTGTTCTGACAGAGAGCATGAATTGGTCCGGGGCTGGTGGGCAAAGGCCTCACCGTGCCCCGGCAAGCCTTGAGTAAGTGGCATCCGGGTTCGAGCAGATACTCTGAGCAGAATTTTGGCAGACAGCCTCATGTAGTACGCCAGCTTTTACTGGCACATCAACTGCCATGATGGGTGGGGACGACTTATTTTAATGACCGGGTCGTGTACGAGAAGGTGGTAGGCCCCCCATATATCCATGGTATAATATCATGATGGTGGAACCGGACTTCTTTAATAGTGGCTGTGTGTGCCCATATGCCCGTGCTTATGTATGTGGGTGGTTTGCGCGTCTTCTGGTTGCAGGCCAGCCAACTGGTTTGACAGGCCTGATATTAGGCAGACTAACTAGTAAGGTACTGATGTTTAAGTTAGATAATAAACAGACTTGAAATATTCTGGTGCTAAAAAGTGCTTTGCAACTATATATATTAGGCATGTTTGCCGCGTATTAGGCGCCTACGGCTGTTCTTACCTGTGTGCATGTACGTGTATGCATCTTTTCCCACCCTCCATTACCATGCTAAGTCCTAACATATTCCCCAGGAGGTTATTATGATGTTCCCTAACTTAAATGTAAACTGAGGGTTCATAGGGTTGGAGATCCAGGCCTTATCCAATAGCTGATGATCGCTGGTGTGCCTGCCACGCAGGCAGAGAAAGACTATTAGATTAGAAAGTAAGATGTATTCTTATAGTCTAGCTAAAGGGGTGCGGGGTTTGCAGGATTTATTTTAGTAGCAAAAAGGGGTAACTAAGCTATACGTAAAAGAGTAGATTTAAAAGTAAAAAGAATAAGAAGTTAAGCGCTTACGCTTATATTAATAAATAATTTTTTTTTTTAATTTAGTTTAATAGCTAATATATAATTTTAAAGGTTTTATTTTTTTAAGGTTATTTAAACTTTTAAATTTATATTTTTTAACGTTTTAAAACGTTTAAATTAAAAAATAAATAGCTTTAATAAGTTTAAATAATATTTATATTATATAGTTTTGCTATTTATATATATTAAAATAAAAAAATTTCTTTTAAGTTTTTTTTTTATAATAAAAAGTTTTTTTTACTTTTTAATAAGCTTAAAAGCTTTTTTTTTTTATAAAACTATTACTATATTACTAACTTAAATTTTTTAACTTTTATAAAGTATATTTTATTATTAGGTTTGCTTTTTTTTATGCTTTAGTTTAATAGTTTTTAAATAATATTATATTTTAGCTATATAATTTATAATTAGTTTTTTATGCTAAAAAAATAATAATAATTTATATATATTATTAAATAATATATTTTATAAAGTATTTATATGTTTTAAAAAATATTTAATTTTAAAATTATTTTAAAGCAAGTATTTATATAATATTTTAAATAAAAAAAATCTTAAATGCTATATATAACGTGCATTAATTATTTACAAAGCAAAATATATTTTTTAATTTTAGTTTATTAAATTTAAACTTATTATATTAATTATTTTATTTATTACTGCTTATATAATTTAGTTAAATATTTTAATTAATTTAATGCTTTTATAAAATTTTGCTAAAGTATTTAAAAAATAAATTTTTAAATTTTTTATTTATTAACAAAAAGACTATAAATAAAATATACTACTAAAATTTAAATAAAATGCTAATAGTATTATATTAACTAAAGTATACTAGCTTTTAATATTTATAAAAGCTATATTTTTATTTATTAACATAATAAAAAAAGCCTAGCTAAATTAAAAAAATATATTAACTATATATAAAATATAATAAAATTTGTTTTAAAAAATAAAAAATAAACTTATAAAGTTTACTATAATAATTTAAAAAAGTTAAAATATAGTAATTAGTAAGTTAAAAGCTTTTAGCTTAGCTAAATTAAACTTAGTATATTAAATATATTTAAAAATATAGTTTTAAATATTTTATACTATAGTTAGCTAATAAACAAATTAATTAAGTTTTTATAATATAATTAAAGCATAAAAGTGTTTTAAAAAATTATAAGCTAATTTTAAAGCATAATTAACTTTATATTTTAAAAAACATTTTTTTTATACTTTTTTATACTAATACTTAAAAATTTTATTTTTTACTTAAAATGCTTTAAATTAGTTTACTAAAGTATAGATTTTAAAGCAACCTTAGTTAGTATTTAGCGTGCTTATATAATATTTTTATATATTAAAGTATTATTTTAAATTTTTATATTTAAAAAAAGTTTTGCTTTTATAAAATTATAATATTTAGCATAAATAAGCTAGCAAAGCTATTAAACTTTTAGTTAAGACTTTTTATATATTTTTAACTAATAAAGCTAAATATTTTAATAGCATTAAATTATATAGTTAATTTTTATATTTATATAATTTATTAAACTAATTTTAAATAAAATATATTATTAAATTAATTTATTATATATAAGTTAATAAGTTATTAATAAGTTTTATATTTTTATTTTTACTAATAATTTTATAAGCTTTTTATATTTATTAACTTTATTTTTTTAAATTTAAGTTTTAAACTTAGCATTTATTTATTTTAAATTTATAAAATTATTTATATAGTTTAAAAATTTAAATAAAGTTTTTAAAAGCACATTAGCTACCTTATTTTTTTTTTTAATATATATAATTTTAATGTTTAAAAAATATAATTTATTTGCTTATTTTATATATATATTTTTTTATATTAAAAGATAATATAAAAAATATAAAAAGTTTATAGTTTATATAAATAATAAATAGTAACTAAAATTTAAAGTAGCGTTTATAGTAATATGTAAATTTTATAATAGTATATAGTTTTTGTTTATAAGTACTATAGTTATGTTATGTTTTAGTAAATAAAAAGCTATTATATAATAAAAGTTAAAAAATATAGTTTTAAGTTTATAAAATATAATATTTAACAGCATAACTTAATATATTAAAATATAAATTATATAGTTAATTTATTAAATAGCTATATATTTTAATTATTTTTACTACTTTTTATTTAAGCAATTTAAATAAAAAGGCTTTAGCTATATTTTATTGCTATAAAACGTTTTTTTATAGTTAATTTAATAGTTATAAAATTTTAAAATAATTTTTAATTTATTATTTTATAAGTTTAAATATTTTTATAAATTAATAAACTTTAGTTTAATTTATTAGCACTAGCTAGTTTTTTAATTTAATACTTTTATTATGCTTAATAGTAACGTGTTTATATATTTTATATATTATTTTAAAAGCTAATATTTTATTATATTTAATATATATTTTTTTTAAAAAAAGTTTTAACTTTAATTATAAAATACGTAAAAAAAAATAGTGCTTAATTTATTTAAGCTATACTTTAATAAATTTATAAGTAGCAAATATATTGTTAATATATTTAATAGCTATAATAAAAGCGTTTTAATTTATTAAAGCTATTAAAAAAAGTTTTAAGTTAAGCTTAAGTATAAGTTTAAAAGCTATTTTTATTATTTTTAATATTAAGTAACTTATAAATTAAGTACTTTAAAGCATTTTAGTTAGCTAAAGTTATAAAAAACCTAAAATTTTAAATGCTAGTATATAATAATAGTTTAAATATATTAAAACTACTTAATATTTATATTTTAAATTAAATTTTAAAAATAACTAAATATAAAAATTTAAAAGCTTTTAATATACGTTTGCTATTAGTAGTAAGTTAGTTTTAAAAAAGTTTTTTTTTACTTTATTATAATTAATTATAAGTTTTAGCTTAATAATTAAATTATAAAAAATAATATAATCTTTGTTTAATAAAATAAGCATTATTATTTATACTAATAGTTTTTTATTAGCTATATATATAAGTTTATATATGCTAGTATTTAAGCATTTTATAATAATTTTTTTTATTTAATAAAGCTATATATTAGTTTAGTTTTTTTAATATAATTTATTTTAAAGCTTAGTTTTAAGTTTTAAACAAACTTTATAAATATATAAGTTAGTAAGCATAGCTAAATTAGCAATAAATAAAGCACTATAGTTTTAATATACGTACTAAATATATATATAATATATTTTTAGCTTTTTAAAAATTAGTAGTTTAAAAAATAGTTTATTACTTTTTTATTATATTAAAATTTTATTATTTTAAGCTTTACTAATAAAAGTAAATAAATATTTTATTACTTTTTAATTTATAAAAAACTTGCATAAGTATTTTAGTTAATTTTTAGCTAGCAAAAAAATCTTTTTTAATATAACTAGCTAATTTATTTTTAGTTTTAATAAATTTAGTAATGCTAAGTAACTTTTTAAAGCATAATATATATGCTTAGATTTTAAATTTATTAAAAGCTAAAGTATATAAGATTTTAACTACTTTTAAGTTAAAAAAATAAATTAATATAATAATTTTTTTTATAGTTAATTTATTAATTTAACTAAGTTAAAAATAAGACTTTAATTTTTTAAATTATTATTTAAATCTTTTAACTTTAAAGATTTATTTAAAAAATTTAAGTCCTTTTTTTTATTTAATAGTTTTATATTAGCAATTAGTTTTTTTAAAAGTTTTGCTAAAAAAATAAGTTAGTGCTTTATAGTAAATAATAGCAGTAGTTTTATAATATAAGTCTTTTTTTTTAATAAATTTATTACTAATAATTAAAATATTATTTTAAATTTTAAAAGTAGCTATAATATTTTATAATTAAAAAAGGCCTAAAATTAGTATAGTAGTAGCTATTTTACTTTTTAGCTAAATTATTGCTTAAATAAATTATAAAATTTCCTTTACTATAATAATAAATATTATAAACTTAGCTATTTAATTTGCTTTGCTATATAAATTTAATAAACATAGCTTTTTAACTTTAAAATTTTTAAGTTTTAGTTAAAATAAACCTAATATATTAACAAGATTTAAATAAATAATATTTATATTATTTCTTTAATTAGCTTAACTAAAGTTAAGCTTTATATAATGTTTAGCTAGCTTTTTATATTTAAAAAACTTAAAAGTAAAAGTAATTTAATATGCTTTTATAAGTTAAATAATAGCTAATAATAATTAAATAAACAATTTATTATACATTTTAGCATATTTATAAGCTATATTTTTTGCTTTATTTATTGCTTTAGCTAATAAATGCTAAAGATTTTTATAAAAGTTTAAACTTAGTTAAAAAAAGTTAATTAAAGTTAATTTAATAGCTGTTAACCTTAGCTATTTTTTATAATTAAATAAAGTTTTACCTTTTTTTAAAAAATTTTATTTAGAAGTTTTAAGGGTTGTTTTAAATCCTTACGTTTTTAGGTTTTTTTAGTTTTTTAAGTAAAGATTAAAACAGCATTACCTTTTTTATTTTAACGTTTTTTTTAAAAAGCTGTTTTTTAGTAGCAGCTAAAAATAATTATAAGATTATTACTTAAGCTATTAGATTTTTATTTATTGTTTTCTTTATTAACTTATATTTTACAATTGTTAAAAATTGTGCTAAAAAGAAAACAGCGTTATTAAATCCGCTGTTTTTATTTTTATTAAAAAATCTTTTATAATATAACTAAGCTAAGTAGAAGTGCACTTTACTTATAAGTATCCTTTAATTTTTAAATTAACTTGCTAAAAATATATTTGCTGTTAGGGGCATTTTCCTAGCCGGCAAGCCTAACTATAAACAGGGCAGGCTTGCCTATAAAAGTAGCTACCCTTTACACGTAGATTAGAAAGGAGAACTTAGTCCTCAATCAATTATTATAAACACCAACTATACGTCAACCTTGACATCGTAAACCTACGCTTAATATTTGCTTTAAAATAAGCTTACTTCTACTAAGCTAGCTATTTGCCTATAAGTATATTATATTTTATTTAAATATAGCTATAACTTTTATATTAAAAGCATACTTGTTTTTTTTATTTTAAAGTTTTAAATCTATTAACTAAAAAATAAGTTAAGCTTTTTTTTAAAAAAGGCTTTTTTAATTCTAGTTTTTTTTAGTGTTTTTACTAGATTTGCTAATTTTTTTAAAAGTTAATAAATAATTAAATATATAATAACCTTTTTAATAGCAGTTAAAGCACGTTATTTTAATAGTTTATTAAACTATAAACTTATAAGTATTATTATTTTAACTTAAAAATATAATAAAAGCACTTTAAGCTAAATTTACTTAATTATTTAGCTTAGTTTAAAATAAAAAACTATAATATAATTAAAATTATAAAATATAAAGATATTTTATAGCAAAATAAGCTAGTACTTTTAAGTAATATTTTATAATAGCTTATTTAATAGTAAAACTTTATTAGTTATTTAAAGCTTTTTAAATTATATTAACATAAATTTTTTTTTATTTTTTTTTAATAAATTTAGCTTTATTTTTTAATATTTTTTAAAACTTTTAAATAGCTTTATAGCATTGCTATAAAAACTTTATACTACGTGCTTAATTAAATAAAGATTTTTGCTTTAAAGTAAAATCTTATAGTTTGTTAATAAATTTATTAATAACTGTTTTTAAAAAAGTTAATTTAGCAAAGAATAAAAGGTTTTAAAGTATAGTTTTAAATTTTTTAAAAGGTTTAAAAGCATTTTATTTTCTTGCTTAATATAAAGCATTTTAAATCCAGCTATAGTACTAAGCTAATAGTTTATCTTTTTATTAATTAATTTATATAAAGTTTTTAATTTTGTTAAAATATACGTTAATTAGTTTAATAAGGTATTAATTATATAAAGCTTATTTAAACGTTTTAAAGTTTTTAAATGTAGCTTTTTTAGCATTAGCTTTTTTAATTAAATTTTGTAACTTAATATTTAAATTTAAAAAAGTAGCAGTATTTTTTATATATAGCATATTAATAAAGAATATAACCTTTAATAAAAAGATTTTTGTTTTTTTATACTTAGTACGTTAAAATTGCTAGTGTACGCATAAAAGCTATTATTTTGCAAACTTAAATTTATTAAATTTTTCATAAGCTAATAGGTTTAAAACTTAATAAATATAGTTTTGCGTTTTTATTATAATAGCTTCTATACTTAAATATAATAGCAAAAGTATTAATAAAATAAGATTATATGTTTAAAGTTAAAGTTTTTAAAATAAAGATTTTTAAAATAAGATTTTTTAAAATAAAATTTTTTAAAATAGGAAATCTTTAAGTATTATACTAAAGTTTTATAATAAGTTTAAAAAAGCAATTTTGTTATTTTTAAGTTAAAAGTAAAAGCAACTATAACTTTTAGTTATTATTTTCTTAATAAAATAAAGAAAATAAAAAATAACGTTTTTAAATAATGTTAATAAAGGATTTTTTAAAAATCTTGCTGCAAAAATAAAAAATAGTTTATTATTTAAAAAAAAAGCAGGTTTAATAAATAAAAAAACTGCTTAGTACTTTAAACTTAATATAAATAATACTATAAGTTTAAAAAGGTTATAATAAAAAAATAAATTTATAAAATTTATAAGTTTTTAATTAGTAAATTTTTTAAAAGCAAAAAAAGTAAATAAATAGTTTTTTAATAAACTAAATAAAGGTATAATAGCTTTATATAGTAAAAAAAACAAATTTAAAATATAACGCTTAGTTATAAAACAGATTTAAAATATAGCGTTTAAGCGCAAAAAAGCTTAAAAGCAGCTAAATAACAAGCTATTTATATAATATATAAATTAAACAATTTTAAATTTAATAATTAACAAATTTTTACGTTAGCAAAAGCCTTAGCAATACTTTTAAAATAAAGGCACTAAAAAAACTATTAAATTAAAAAGTAAAATATATTCTTATAGTCTAGCTAAAAAGGTGCAAGGTTTGCAAGATTTATTTTAGTAGCAAAAAAGGGTAACTAAGCTACACATAAAAGAGTGGATCCGAAAGTAGCAGTTGCAGGTCCGGTACAAGTATATATTACGGTAGATTCCCATGTACATCCATATATATATAGTTGTTTGCATATTGTAAGTGGGAAAGTTCCAACTACGTGTAAATGTATCAATCATGCAGATGATAAGGTGGGGTAGATTTAAAGTATGGAGTTATGTACCTGACCTAAGGTAGCTCTAGGTCACGTACTTATATATGAGTAGGAGGTACATTGAGGTCCTACCAAGTACTACTAAGTACTACCTAATGTGTATGTGTACTCGTAGGAGGTGAGTACATGTAGGTAGCAAATGCCAAAGTCCCCTTGTTCACATGCTTTTTATAATCACCTGACCCATGCGCAAGACACTGATGTAGCCGTCATTTATTTTCAGAGAACTGTCAGGTCTGGTTGAATAAGCACAACCCACGCCAGTAATCCTAAAAGTGCCCGAGTTGTTTGTATGCCTCCCCGTGAAGGCGTCCAGAATCGCCAGACCCCACGATGACATCAACCACCCCGCCAGGGCGAAGCGGCTCTCCGACAGGTAGCTTCTACGCCATGAGCGATGATGAAGAGGGGGAATATAACACTGTCACTCACACAGAAACAGGCCGTGGTGTCAAGCTATTGTATTCCAAGAGCAAAGTATATATCCATCCGACACCGTCAGCAAAGGACAATATTCCTGGCTACATCGCGCTATTGCAACAGAAAGCGCACCCCAGTGAACGGCCTACTTCTTCCTCGTCTACAACACAGCTGCCCAGCTCGCTGGCATCCGCAGACCTTTTACTGGCCTGGCTGCCCGAATCATCCCTCGGCGACGCTGCTAGCATCTATGTGAAAGTGGACCTTACCGAGGGCGACTCGCCACCTAAACAAAGCTATCTTGTACCTTCCCCCCCAACCGTGACAACCCACAGTGGCTCTATCGGTCACTATGCATTCGCGATACCCGTCAGTGCCATATACTCTCTACTCGTACGACCACCTAGCCTTGGCTGGTGGTTCGGTTCTCTGGTAATCAACACAAGAGCGGGAGAGAGCTTCCCTGCCCTGTTCTTTCACGACAGCGAATGTCAGTCGACAATACTACAGAAAAGGAAACTCGCGCGAGAAAACTTCGATCCTTTCGGGGAGAATGGGCAAGTCTTTTGGGGTGGCGATGAGGTGTTGCGCTGGCTCAGGCGTTATGTTCACATTGAGAGAAGCGGGGCGGAGCCGAACATCTATCTAGTCGAGCCCAGCAAGGAGGACAGCGATGCTTTCAGCGGGGACGGTACCGTTAGTACTCCCTCAAAGATTGGACGTCGAGACACGGTTCGTGCTACGTCGGCGGGGGGCAGCACTGCGGGGCAGTCAACAGCAGGGCCAAGTAGACGGACACACGAGGCCGGCATGGACCCGGTGACCAAGTTCGTCAAAGAAACCGGCTGGAACATCATGGAGAAATTCAGTAAAGTCACAACGTTCACACGGAAAACGGCCCAGGACATAATGGAGAACCCGAAAATCCCTCCTCAGGTTAGAAGACTGATGAGGAATCCCGAGGTGCAGACCATCCAGGACGAGTTCGACAGTGCCAGGATCTACCTGGCAAGATGGGCCATGGGTATCGCGGAGCAGAGCGATAGAGAGCGGGGCCGGAGAATATGGGCGGCGAGAGACGTTTTGGAGATGGAGGATACTGATGTTGGGGAGTTTGAGCTGCTCGACACAAGCTCCATGTCTCTCGAGGAGAAAAGGAACCCAGTGCAGCTTCAAGAATGGAACGGCTTCTTCGACAAGAACACGGGGAGACTATCGATGACGGTGGATGAGGTGAAGGAGCGAATATTCCATGGTGGACTGGATCCCAACGATGGCGTCCGCAAGCAAGCATGGTTATTCCTCCTGGGTGTCCACGACTGGCATAGCACTTTGGAGGAGAGGAAAGCGCAGGCGGCTTCTTTGAGAGACGAGTACGTCAAGCTGAAGGCAGCTTGGTGGGAGAGACTTGTGGATCTCGGTGGCGAGGGTCCCGAAGGAGAGTGGTGGAGAGAGCAGAGAGGGAGGATCGGTAAGTGTCATCAGCGCCAGCCCATCAGAGACCCCTCGCCCGGTGTGCATCCCGATACAGGTAAAATACTTACTCGATGCTTAGAGAAGGATGTGCATAGAACCGACCGTACAGTACCTATATTTGCCGGCGAAGATATACCTCATCCGGACCCGGATTCTCCCTTTGCCTCGGTGGGAACCAACGTACACATGGAACAGATGAAAGATATGCTTCTCACGTACAACGAGTACAACAAGGATCTAGGTTACGTCCAGGGCATGTCGGATCTTCTAGCGCCTATCTATGCAGTGATGCAGGATGATGCTGTTGCCTTCTGGGGGTTCAAGCATTTCATGGACCGCATGGAGAGGAATTTCCTCCGAGACCAATCGGGTATGCGGAACCAACTTATGACCCTCGACCACCTTGTCCAGTTCATGGACCCCAAGTTGTACGCCCATCTGGAAAGGGCCGATAGCACCAATTTCTTCTTCTTCTTCCGCATGTTGTTGGTATGGTACAAGCGCGAGTTTAAGTGGATGGACGTTCTGCGCTTGTGGGAAGTCCTCTGGACCGACTACCTCAGCAGTAGTTTCCACTTGTTCGTTGCCTTGGCTATCCTGGAGAAGCATCGCGACGTGATCATGACCCATTTACTGCATTTCGATGAAGTGTTGAAATATGGTAGGTCCAAACCCCACCCCTTAAAGGCTTAAACCCTTTGTGTGTCTCGCGCGGTAGGCCGTTACCTACCTACTGACGTCTCCAAAGTGAACGAGCTCTCTGAAACAATAGATCTGGAATCAACATTGATTCGTGCCGAGGCTCTATTTCGCCGGTTTCAACGCTTGGTCGACGCCATTGACAAAAAGAATAATTTCCCAGCGCCGCGAATGCGCGCAGACTCGAGTCAAAGGCCAAGCTCCCCATCCCAGACAGGAACGGGCCGACAGGCCAATGGCAAAGCGCCAGACCAAGACAAGAAGGCCATCAGCCCTGAGCTGAGAAAGCTTTTGAGCAGGAAAGTCGAAATCCTGCCGAGGAACGTAGTTTACAAGCACGGTGACGGCTTCACCGCCAAATCCAACCAATAGCACCTATAGCCTGTCGGATGGACGTGTTCAACCGCCATTTTTTCTATGGTTACAAAGGCTGGTAAAGCATGCTGTGGAAAGGATCCTATAACCATTTTGCTTGATTGGCTTTACCCCATAGCAGTATGAGATTGGGAGTTTATAGCGTAGGGAGGTAGTGCACTGCCTAGTTTATGGTTTACGAGGACAAAGGTTAACATATGATAATGCATACACAAGAGTGGTTGGTGGCCCGGCTCTTACAATGGTACACCTGATAACAAAGATTGTACTGGACTACTTATTTTATTTTTTGACCTTTGCCACAGTTGAAGTCCAAAACTTATGATGACCATAGTGATGTTTTAAAGTATGCGGGCTTGAACAACCCGGCTGAAGACAGTGCTGCTGAGTCTTCTGTGACCTCGAGCTTTGCTTTGACCTCGAGCCCGCTTACGAGTAGTCCCTCGGTAGTGAGGACTGCCCGGTAGCTTACAAGTAGTGTATCATTTTCTCTCTGTAGTATGTAGGGAGCAGCCTAATGCACTTTAGTACTTGTTGTGCTTGTCGTACTACCGCCTACCAGCCAGTTGCTAGAGAAGAAGTCATGCAACATGCCAATTCTGAAAAGTGCAAACCGATTCAAATTGTTGGATGCCGACAGCCGTATTACGAAAGTACCACCAGGTATGAAAATATATTACATGAAAGATGCCCGGCTTTAAGCCAATACACCCCTGCAGTTCACCATCCCAGGCCGGCAAAGCTACAGAATGGGAATCCAGTATAGTTGTATTTTCTCCTTCCAAAGGGGGGGCATGGGTCGCATTCTAAAATTCTTGGTCCTCCTGGAAAGACATACCGAAGCTGATAATGGTCCCGTAAATCAGCAGGCCACCCACGATACACATGACCATGGCCCCGGTTTCGATTAGATTCGAGTGTGCGAGAACAGCAGGCAGAGCTAGAGAGACGAAGACTGTTAGCGCGCGCGCGTGTATATATACATACAGAGAACGCGGGGATAAGGAAAGGCAACAATAGCCCGAAGCGATGAGGTGATATGGATATTATGACAAACGCACCAATGCCCATTACCACCAAGAACCCCGTACAGAAGCGGCCGAGATCTAAGACGGCATTCCCAGAGCTCTCAACGAAGTCGTCCGGATTCGACAGGCGACCGCAGATCCAGTTTGGTAGCGGCGCAAGGACGTACGTGGCCACCACCAGCAGAGGGTAATACACCTTCCATAACGCGCACGACAGGATCACTAGCAGGAAGCCGACGGCCAGCACAAAGGATAGCGCGATTATTGTCTTGAGACCTGCGGCGGGCATCGTGGGCAGGGCTGAGTGTGAAGTTACGCTTCCCCGATAGTCTTCGGATTTCTCGGCTGGAAGAAGGCGTGGGTTTGCTCGGCCGGCGGCCTGTGGAAACCAGTCCGGGACCGGTCGGTAATGATGGATTGGTCTGTTATTGAACCCACGAGGGTAGTCGATCGCGCACCTAAGGGGGCAAAGACTGCCAGGGTTCCAACGGGGCGTTGTTGCGCGTAGGAGGCTATAGAAAAAGCCGATGCGCTGGTTTAGATTGCGTCGTGAAGAGGACCGGAGGTGAGCGTGCTGTTCCGTTCACTCCTGCTGTGATGCAATGATGGTCTGTTTGGTTTCAGCAGAGCCCCAGCTACCTACAACCTGGGCCTGGGTCACTACTCTGAAAAGGGTCTAACTTACATAGACGTACATGCGAGTATCTAACACTAGCCTAGTACATATACTTACCTTAGGAGTACTTTGCAAGTACATCCTCTCCGGAGCACATGTATACTATACGCCTCCAACCTTAGTGTACCTACTTGTACACGTAGGTATAATGGCGGGGTGGTTCTTTCTGTATAAGACTAGTCTCCATTAAGACATACAACGCAACTTAGAGCTGCCTTCAAACGATTGTTCATCTAAGGTAGTCTAGGTACCTACCTATCTGACGTGTAGGCGCTCAATCCAGCCTTGCTCTTCTTGCCCACCTGCCAACAACATTTATCATACTCTGCCAATCTATATGACTGCAAACTCCCACACCAAGCTTCCCATACCGGAGATAATAGAAAGCCATCTGATTCTGCCTTGCGCCGGTCTCTTCGTTCTGGAGAACTAAGCATACCATCATGTTCAGAAACAATTACGATAACGACTCGGTCACATTGTAGGCTTTCACTGAAGCTTGACTATAGGCCGGCATACATACTAATAACCTGCAGCTCTCCACAGGGAAGAATATTCCAGGTCGAGTATGCCGCCGAGGCTGTCAAGCAAGGCTCGGTAGTTGTTGGCATAGTTAGTAAGACACACGCAGTGCTAGTTGCTATCAAGGTATGCTCCCGGGGGTCGCCCACTGCCCTTGCTAATATGGCGATCTGGAAGCTTGGGCGCGCAAGAACGGGCAATTCTATTTGGTATCTTGTTCTGACAGCGAGCCGCCCATGATTTAGAGAAACGCCGAAGAATTATCCTCGTATCAGAAGAAGCTATTTGCAGTGGACGAACATGTTGGTCTTGCCATCGCAGGGTTGACGTCGGATGCCCGTGTCCTCTCCAACTTCATGAAACAACAATGTCTTTCGCAACGATTAACGTACGACCGAGCCATCCCTGTCGAGACCCTAGTATCGCTTATCGGCGACAAGGCGCAGCTGAATACCCAACATTATGGCAAGCGGCCGTATGGTGTCGGCCTGCTGGTGGCCGGCGTAGACGACAGTGGACCTCACCTCTTTGAGTTTCAGCCATCTGGGTTAACCCAAGAGATGATGGCTTGTGCTATCGGGGCCCGTTCGCAAATGGCACGTACCTACCTCGAAAAGAACCTCGACAAGTTTGCCGACTGTGGCCGGGAAGAGCTTATCCGCCATGGCCTTAGGGCTCTCAAGGAGACACTCGTCCAGGATCGTGAGTTGACCGTCGAAAATACGAGTGTGGGTGTCGTGGGCCCGAAAGAGCCTGGCAAAAGAGCTTTGGAACCGTTCAAAGTCCACGACGGCGCTGAGGTGAAGGAGTGGATCAACAGTATAGGGGAGGACGTCGAGGCCGGTCCGGAGAGTATGCAGGTGGATGAGTAATAAGGGGACCCGTCCTGTAGGCTCGGATGAGGTTCCTGAGCCCGAATAGATGGAGGCGACGCTCAGCACGCTCTCGGGCTGTGCTTGTCAAACAGCTAGATCTGACGCTCTGTCTCCAGAGAGAGAGACAGCATACTAGCGCCGGCTTTTGCGCCAGGAGGCACCAAAGGCTGTACATTACTTGCGTAGACATCACGAGAATGCGACATCTAGTGGGGCCTAGCTTATAATTTCCTGAAACATTGCCGTGATTATATTTCGTCTTCCTCGTCATCAAAATCGTCCTCCCGTCCCATCTCGTACAGAATCCGCCCACCCTCGCCCGCGCCGATGTCGGATTGTGCGTCAAAGTAGGGCAACACGATACCCTCTCTGTCCCGTCTTTGCTTCTCCGTCAGGCCCAGGTTGAACGTGGATTGCGGCTCGCCTTCACCGTCACCATCCTGTGGGTTTGAAACTTGACTAGCGTCCAGAAATGCGGGGTGGTCGGAGAGAAGATACAGTTTTGATGGCGTATACGCCTTTGTTACGTCTGACGTTCTACCTGCAGGGACAAGGACGAAGGCTTCGGCCACTGCGCGGCCACTGCGCCGGCGGAGCTCCATTTCAAGGACAATTCCTTGAGAGGGGGCTGTGCCAGTCCTGCCAGAGACATCGGCCGCAGTCTTGCCATTCCGCAGCCCAAGACCGACGAGCACACCTTCCGTACCTTCGTCCAACCCGAATTCGGGCTCACGCAGGCTGCGGTTGAGGGCCCTCCGCTGCTCGATGGCGTGGTGGAGGTTTGCGACTCGCAGGACAGATGTGGCAAGGTGCGACAGCACGGTGAGAGGATGAGGCGTGTAAGAGCTACTCAACAAGACCGGGAGGGAGAGGGGTACGTCTGTGTGGTAGAGCCCCACAAGCGAAATAGAGGAGGACGTGACTAGACTCGAGAGGAACATTGCCAGGTCCATCGGGATGGAGCTCGCCATGGGGTTTAGCTCATCGATAATGAGGAGAACTTCTGCGGCTGATGGTCAGTGGCCGTAAACGGCGCTTCTGGTTCATTTATTTTATTGTAAAACACCTATACATATAGAATATAGAGGACGAGGTGACGATGGTAGCAAAGCCTGGGTGCTGTGTGTAGGTATGGTTTTGCTCACTCTGAGAATGACCGAGTGGATAGTGCGAGACTATCTCGGAATGTAGGGCCGTGGGCGTCTTGCCTCGAGCCCGGATCCAGACATCGACATCTGCTGGTCTACTAAGAGTGGCAAATGAGACGTAGACAATTTTGCCCTTTGATATCTGTGCTTACATTGTTAGTTACCTGGTGGTTCATACTTTTACCCTTGGCCAGAAAGGTTAGAAGAGGGAAATTTTTATGTCTCACAAGGGCTCTTGTCATGAATTCACGCAGGACGTGTTTTCCACTCTGTTCAAGCGTGTCAAGCACCAGTGTCAAAGGGCTTGCACTGTCGCGCAAATTTAGTAGTTTCTGGAGCAGTAGTAGCGCATGTGAACGAGCATGCAACTGCGACGCTGATGGTGCCATAGTTGTTTGATTTGTCTTTCCTTGGCCTGGAATGCAGAAAGTCTGTTGTTGGTTTGGGTACAAGCCTTCAATTGAAAAGAACAACCATTCAGGAAAAAAGGAAACGGTAGGTCACGATACAAAGTTAGGTATTGGGCTTGAAATGTAAATGTGTAGATATTTCAGACATTCACGGTGAAGACTTACATAATCACAATTTCAAGAGATGATAGATCTAATGAGATAAAGTTTACGCATATAGAAATCAAGTTCAAAGGCAAAACCTAAGGCACTTGTAGATATAAAGTGTTTATAGTTAAACTTATTGCTTTATATTTACTTTATTAGTATTAAGTCTACTATTTCTCTGTTGGTCTGAGCAACAGATTACCTTTACATTTGGCCCCTCTTTGTAGGAGCATCGTGTCCAGTGTCCACAGTCTGACAGCCGGGCCACAGTTTTTCTGCCCCCATCCCCAAACCTACCATGATCTCGTTATGATGCTGCTCCAGCAGGATGCACTCCTCCCACAACCTGTGGCAGGTGTCTTGATCAAGTGTTCGGTTCCGTGTCTATAGCTCGTCCCTCCGCTCTCGCTAGGTTAGGTTCGGTGCTGAGTCCTGGCTTCTTTGCGTATGAGGTCCCAAGACTGCGGTCATCTTGGATCTGGCTGTCAGAGAGAAGGGAGTCGGAATGCGGCCACTTATGGACCGTCTTTCGTGCCTGGTGAGTACCGTCGAATGACGTGACCTCTACAATTCTCGTCTGGTTAGATTAGAAAGCCGGTGTGTCCAAGACATCTTAGGGTTGGAATGGGTGCAAAACTGGCCCACACATCAGAGAGGAATAACGAGATAAATAGCTGTGGCGCTCAGTCTAAACAGAGCCAGCCCGTTTGACATAGTCGATGAATACATTTGGTCATCCATCTAAGCCCAGGATATTTATCGAAAGACTTTCAGAAAGAGAGCAGACAAGTGGCACTGAAATGATCCGGGAGAGTTGCGGTGCTAGGGAAGGGGGGAACGAGGACATACTCTTCCCTTCGCTTTCTTTTCATAAAACATAGGCACGTGTAATTTTGTTCTCAAGACGTATCCCCCTAGTAAGCTTCAGAAGACTATATTTTCTCAAATCGCAAATTGACTCGTATAATGCATCGTGGACTGGGTTACAAACGCAGAGTTGGAAGGATGTGAGCCAAATAGCAAAATCTTTCACCCTAGGGTTCTCTAGAATATAACTTCAGTATTTTCTCAGATCTGCATATAAACTTGGTAGCCTTTACATGTCTGTCCCTATGTGTGTAGAAAAGGTTTAAAGGGAATTTATTCACCTGAAGCTAGATGATCCGACGCTGTAAACATGCAAAAGACATAGGCAAACAACCCGTTATTCTACCATTATGAATTGACTAGTAAGCCTAGAGTAGTAACCAGGTCGTCCGCTTGCCATGTTTTGCGTTTTACCGCCCCGGACTGAGCGGCCTGTTGAACCCGCCAATACGGTTCATGTACTGGCGATATTCCGTCTTTTTTGCCTTGTATACGGCACCGGAGTTGTTTCCAGGAACCTTTTGACCTTTGGTCGTGCCGAAACCACCAAAGCCCATCATCGCTTGCATAGCGCTCATCTCGTCGTCTTCAACTGCGAGGTCGTTATCTTCATCCATAGCATCTTCTCCGCCATCTTTATTGGCCTTTAATCTTCTGCCGCGTTTCTCGTCCCTTATATTGTTTGTTTCGAGGTGATTCCGCACTTCATTGTCGTTTGCGAAATTGCTCGCTTGACTGCTGTCTTCATCGTATGGTTCGCCTCTAACCGACGATTTCACAATTGGTTTTGTTGCATGTTTTGAGCGTGTCGGGAGTGGTGAGTATGGCGTGTGTTTGGCATGTCCTGTGTCTCTCAAGGGGCTTCGTGGGGATGTTGAACGTCGGTGATCAGTACGCCGCGCTGCATGTGAAAAAGGGCTGTCAGTATCACCACCGTTTGAAAGCGGCATTAGCTGAGAGGGTGCAGCGTGCACGTACATCTAGATGTTATGTCGCCCTCTCGATATTCATCACGCCGTCGGTCGTCCCTTTCCCATTCTTGTCGTCTATTACCTGGCCTCTCGCGCGTGCTGTCGTCCCCTCTTAGTCCGCCTCGATCCCGGTCCCGGTCCCGGTCTCTGCGATCCCGAGGATCGCGCCGGTCGCCCACCGGTGACCGTGATCTTGACCGCTGTCTTCGGTCCCGGTGCCTGTGTGTGTCGTCCCGATATCGATCGCGATCGTCCCGCCTATCTCGTGCGCCTCCGCCATACCGGTTGCGCTGCTCGGATTCGTCCCGCATCCCCTTGCTATCGGGTCGGCTTCGACCTCCCCGACGTGGATGATCTGCCATAGTTTTCGGTTTCTTCCCTCCTTCGATTCTAAAGGAAGTGATACCCTTCACCGGAGAATTTGCTCAACCTGTATAGTAGGGATTGACTAGAGGAAAGGTGAATAAAATAATGTACTAATGGAAGTAAGGAAAAGTGTTTGGAACTCGTTGCAACAGGCACCGCTGCTTGAAGTCTGAGTTATGTAACAGTATGACTTGAAAAGACATGTACCTACAGGGTACTCATATGTACGTGTACCAAAATGGTTGTAGCTTTTGTTTTTAAATAGGTATATGTACCCTATGTACATTGTCAACATACTTGTACTTTGATGAGCTAAGTACCTAGTACATGTACCTACTTTACTTAACCTATAGGCTATACCCAGGACCGTGCCACAATTTACCACATAAACCTACTTAGCAAAGGTACATAAAATACCTACCCTATAGCCACTTGAATATTAAGCACATATACTTACATTTATCTGTGTCATTAGTAGTAAACTCATGTCAACTTATATGTAGTGCCTTTTACTATACTTGGTTAGCTAAAATATGTGTTCCTGGTTAAAGAAATAGATTGTGACGTAGAGTCTAATCGATAAAGCTCTATTAAATCTACAATGTTTTGTTAATACCTTACTATGCACATAAAGGCAGCATTAGTACCTCCTTAACTTATAGTACAAACATATATTTATTAAGCAGGAAAGGTTGTACGACTCCAATACCTTACCTACTCGTATCTACATGTATGTTGAGGTGTCTTCAATCCAAAACCGTGTTCAGTACTTGAAAAATCGCATCATCTTTCTCTTTACACAAATATTACAATTGTGGTCATTGCCCTTCTCCATGGTCTAGAAGGAGATCATAAACTAGCGCCAGGTGCAGTTTTCATTCAATGGTTCGATGGGGTACTTAAGCCGACTGACAGCGTGTCTGTCGCTATTGCTCCTTGTTTCTGCAACTGCACCCCAGAATGAAGGGGTACTGCACAGCGAAGTTGGTCGTTTAAATAACCAAAGCCTGTTATGGGGGCCCTATCGCCCCAACCTGTACTTCGGTGTTCGCCCCAGGTTGCCAACTAGCATAGCGACCGCCTTATCATGGGTAAAGGTGGATAATTATGTCGACGTGCAGGGCAGTATGTAACAACCGCCCGCTCTCAGTCCGCGCCATGTGAAGGCCATGGAACGTAAACTGACCGAACATTTTGAACATAGATGTTCGATACACTTGCGAACAGAATGAAGGCATGGCTGGGTACGGCTGGGAGGAGTATGACACTCGAAAAGGCGGTGTGCAGACCATCCACGACTCCCAGAATCAGATCGATATGACAACAATGTTCGTCAAGGTCCCTGGGGGTGCCCATGGAGGAAACTGGGCAGCAAGGATCCAAGGTCGGCCCCGCGAAGGCGCACCAGCTGACCTCAAAACCACCGTCATCTTCTATGTCACCTCTGAAGGCTTCGGCGAGGCTATCGATATTGCCGATGATGGCACCCCGACCGGTTTTGATGGCGACGTCACTTTCTCAGGAAAATCGCCCGACCTCGGGGCTTACAAACTTGTGGTGGCCAAAGGAAGCGGTGCCCACCCGACCAGTGATCACGAAGCATCGGCATATAGAGACTTGGAAAAGACGGTTGTACACTCTCAAACAGTGCCCGTTCAACATCTGTGGCAAGCCAAGAAGCTCTTCTTCCAGGCCCTCCAAACTAGCGTAAACGAGATCGTCAAGCAATTCGGGCCCGAGTCGGCTCCACCACCATGGCAGGTGTACCAGCTACCAAATCGTGCCCAATCCGGGAACATACATATTGTGCAGAAAGTGTTTGAGGGACCTTTCGAGTTTGACGTGTTGTTTTCTAGCGAGTCCAGCGGTAAGGACATCACTAGTGAGGACTTGTCGCGGGAAATCCTGTCGACCACAGAGTCCTTCAATGATCGGTTCAAAGAGCTATTCGCGCCCAAGGCGCCGTACGACTCGGAGAAATACGAGCGGTTCGGAAAGAGCATGCTGTCGAACCTGGCAGGTGGGATTGGTTATTTTTACGGGAGTCAAATAGTGGATCGATCGAACGCCCCCGAATACGAAGAGGAGAACGAAGGGTTCTGGGAGGAGACGGCAGCGGCGCGAGCGCGTAGGCAAGAGCAGCCGGAGGGTCCCAATGAACTGTTTACGAGTGTACCCTCTCGTCCATTTTTCCCACGGGGTTTCCTCTGGGATGAAGGATTCCACCTGCTGCCTATAGTTGACTGGGACACAGACCTTACGCTCGAGATTGTAAAGAGCTGGTATAATCTGATGGACGATGACGGCTGGATTGCGAGGGAACAAATACTTGGGGAAGAGGCCCGGAGCAAAGTACCCACCGAGTTCCAGGTCCAATACCCACACTACGCCAACCCGCCCACCTTATATTTAGTGCTCGAAGCGTTCTTGGACAAGGTGCAGAAAGCGAATGGTAGCCAAGAGGCGGGCAAAGAGCGACTCTCCGCCGGGGAGGTCCTCCAAACGGCCCACGTCGACAACCCCGAGCTAGGCTTAGAGTACCTCCGCAATCTCTATCCTCGCCTCCGCCGTCAGTACTTGTGGTTTAAAAACACCCAATTCGGCGACATCAAGACATACGACCGCGAGGCCTACTCCACCAAGGAGGCATACCGGTGGCGTGGCCGTTCTGTGCAACACTGCTTAACGAGTGGCCTCGACGATTATCCCAGACCGCAACCCCCACATCCAGGCGAGCTTCATGTCGACCTCTTGTCCTGGATGGGTATGATGGCCAGAACATTACGCAAAGTAGCCGATATGGTGGGGCTTCCGGAGGATGTCCAAGAGTACAAGATTGCTCTAGACGGGGTTTCCCACAACCTGGTAGACCTGCACTGGTCAGAGGCAGACGGCTGCTTCTGCGACGCAACCATTGATGACTTTGAGGAGCACACGTTGGTCTGCCACAAGGGCTACATCTCCTTGTTCCCATTTTTGGTAGGTCTCTTGGAAACCGACGACCCCAAGCTCGGCAAAATCCTCAATCTGTTAGGCGATGAGGAAGAACTATTTAGCCCGTATGGAATCCGAAGTTTGAGCAAGAAGTCGGAATTTTACGGGACGGACGAGAATTATTGGAGGAGCCCAGTGTGGATCAACGTGAACTACCTCGCTGTAGTACAACTTCGAGTAAGTTTCGTCCTATACCTAGATATTCACACCGCTAACCTAGGCTTAGAACTATGCGCTTCAGTCCGGTCCTTACTCCAAAAAGGCCGAGGATCTCTACAACCGTTTGCGCCGGAATCTCGTAGACACGGTGTACAAGAGCTGGGAGGATACGGGCTTTGCATGGGAACAGTATAACCCGGAAACCGGCGCGGGCCAGCGCACACAGCATTTCACCGGTTGGACCAGTCTGGTGGTGAAAATCATGGCTTTAGATGAACTGAGTGGCGATAGCAGCAGCCACGTCAGAGACGAGTTGTAAATTAGCGGCTTGTCAGCATTCATAACCTGATATGGGCGCTGTTTTCAATAGAGCGACGAGTTAAAATCTATCGGCGCGTTGGCTATGTCTGACATGAAATGGAAATAGAATGAAGCCAGTTATAAAAAAAAAAAAAAAAAAAAAAAAAAAAAAAAACGCCAGGCCGGAATTAACCCAGAAAAGAACCAAACCACCCAGTGAAAAAACACCCCGCGCGAGGGGCACACAATAGGCCTGAATTTGA
>MU401506.1:144989-207453 GCA_022579005.1 Poronia punctata | reverse complement strand
TATAAAATTACTAGCAATATTATATACTAAAACTTAAGTAAATATAAGCATATTACTTAATTTATTTTTGCTAGTAAACTATATAGTATAGTTAACAAAGTTAACAGCGCTATTGCTTTATGTACTACTTTGCACTTAATCTTTAAGGTACTTAAATTACTTTTGATTTTTTTAATACTTTGTACTAATTTTAAGTTGCTTTACTAGTATCTTATAAAACTTAGAAGTACGCGTAAAAAACGCCTTATAATTAACGTAATGTTGCTATAGAAATCTTATAAAAAAAAGAAGATTACAAAAGTACGTTAAATTAATAAAAAAGATAACTTTGCAAATTTGTTTATAAAAAGAACTTTTAACTAAGCACTTAAGTCCTTTATTATAACAAATTAAATATAAATAAAAATTAAGGTAATAGTAAATCGCTTATAAATTAAAAACAAAAGCACAAAAAAATAAAAATATAGTTAAAAAAAAAATAGCAAGTATTAAAATCCCTTTTAATACTTTTAACCTTATTAACTACATTAAGACCATTAAAACGTAAATATCTTATAAACATAAATATTTAGTTTTTTATACATTTGTTATAGATTACGTTAAACTTACTTTATTAAGGAAGTATATACGCAGTGTACGTATATAGTACGTAACTAGTATATAAAAAGTACGCGTTCTTTACGTATTAAATACGTAAGGTATACGTATCCCTCTTGTATTGCTAATAGGTCTTAATTAACTATAAACCTTTATAGCTATATAAGACTTGCTAAAAGAAGTCCTTATAACTTCTTTTTCCTTTTAATTAATTAAGTTAACATAGTACTATAAATAGTAACGTGTTATAATCACATTAACCCCTAGCCGGACCAACATATTAAGAATATTTACATTATATATTTAAAATAAAAGTAAAAATATATTATATTATTTAGCAAAAATAATATATAAACTATTATATTATAGAAAATAGTATTATTTTTATATATAATATAACATATATTTACTTATATTTTAAATATATAATATATATATTTTTTAATATATATTAGTATTAAAGTAACATATTTTATAAATAAGTATATAAATAAAAAGCAAGCATTTTATACTATATTATAAAATATAATATAAAAAACTATTATATTAATATTATATAATTTTTAAATTATAACCTTTTTACGTTTTTATATATAAAAAAAATTAAAAGTAAACATTTTATATTAACTATTTTATAAAATTTTTATATTTATTTTTTTACCTATACTTTTAAAAAAAGTAAAATCTGCTAATATAACTATAACCTATTTTTTATATATAGTACATAAATTAGTACCTATTTTATAAGTAATTAGTATTTAAACAGCAAACTAGTAGCGCTTATATTTATTTTATAAGCAAAGATTTTTATAATATAGGCTTTAGTAGCCTTTTAAAGTGTAGTAAGCGCTGTAAATTAAATATAAAAAGCTAAATTATATTTAAATATAATTTTTTAAACAACCTGCTAAAAAAAAAAATAAAGGATTAATAAATTATAGCTTTTTTAATACTTATAAATTTCTTAAAGCGCAGCTACTTAATTTTATTAATATTATACTACAATATACTAATTTTATACTAATTAATTACTTATTACTAGGTTTTTATTTGCGTTTAAAAAAACAAACACTGCTTTTTGCTACTTTAAATAGTTTTATTAATATGCTCTTTTTTTTTATATTATATACCTTTGCTTTACTTTTTTTAGCAAGTTAAGTTAAAAATTTTTATAGCGCCTTTATTATAAGTTGCTAAGTTAATTAATACCTTTAAACTTAGTTAAGCAAAAAAGAAAATAAAAAAAAGCTAAAACCAGTTAAGCTATTTATATTTATAAAACTATTTTTAAACGTGTCTTATACTATACTTTATATATTGCAATAATAAGGCAATAGTAGTGTTTTTTTAATTACTTATAATTAATAAACGCGATTTATTATAATAATAATTTTAATAAAACTATAATTATTATTAAAGTATAAAAACTAGCTATTTAATAGTGTTTAAAGTAAACAACTAAATAATAAGTCTAAACTAAATAAAGGTTTTAAAGCTAATAGCATTATAAAGTATTATTACTATATAAAAATATATAAAAAAAAACGTATAAAAAAAAACGTACAAAAAAAAAACTAAGCTAGTAAGCAGGAAATTTATATATTTTAATACAATATATAAATACTGTTTTTTATTAAGCCTAGGCTTTTTTAAAATTAGTAAAATTTTTTTTTATTATAAAGTTTAAAATATATAATTATAAAAATAAATATATAGCATATTTACTTTTTTTTTATCTTTTAAATTTTTAAGTTATTAGTTTAAATTATTACTTTTATGTTTTTTAAATTATACTATAACAATAAAAGTTAAAAAGTTTAATTAAGCTAATATTAAAATGTTTGCAAAAAATATTAAAAACAACAACTTTAGTAACCTTGCTTCTTTATATACTTTAGTTTAAAATAAAAATATTTTAAGCCTAAATATAAACAAGCTTTTAAAGCATTTTAGTTTTAAGCCTTTAAAGCATTTTAGTTTTAAGCTTTTAAATTTACCTTTACTAATACGCTTTTTAACCCTTTTTAAAACTTAAAATAAGTAGTACTATATATATATAAAAAAAACTAAAGCAAAATTTTATAAATAGTTTAAAATAACTAAGTTTTACTATTAGCATAATATATTTTAAAAAAAAGCAGATAATATAAAAAAAATATAGCTAACTAAAAAAAAGAAAACAAGTTTAATATAAAGAAAGTTTAACTAAGTAGCGCAGTAAGCAAACAAAATACTAATAATTAAGTACAAAGCTTATAGCAAGGTTTTGCGCTATTTTATATTTTTAAAATTAATAAGCACTAGCTTAATAAGTAAGTATATTTAGTTTAAAAACTATAGTTTATACTAAAAAAAACAATTAAAAAGTAGTAACCTTAGTAAAAAAGTATATATATTACTTAGCTATATACTAATTATATACTAATTATTTAATAAAATAAATAAGTTACTTTTTTAGCAACTAAGCTTTTGCTTTATACGTAAATTAAAAGCAACTTATTATTTAATATAATTAAAAACCTATATATTATTATATAGCAAAAGCACGTTGCCTTATATTAAAGTTTACTTTTAAAAAAAGGTCTTTATACTTTTTGCTTAAAATATTTTTAAAAGATTATTGCTTATTAACTAGCAAAACAAGTAGTAAAGTTATAAGTAAGCGTTATATATAATATATAAACGTTTTTAAATATGCAAATTTACTATTAAAGTATATATATATATTTTATTAATATAAATTAAATACTTTGCTATATTTTAATTAATATTTAAAAATATAACTTAAAAAAAGCAAAACTTAATATAAATGCTATATTTGCTATTTTAAAACAGTTTAAACTATATTACGCTGCTAAAACTTATATAATAAATAATAGTTTAAGCTTTAAAATTAAATATATTGCTAAGCAACTTAGTAATATAGCTAATATAGTTGCTTATTTAAGCTACTTTTTTTATATAATGTAGCTAGTATTAAAAGTGTTTTTAGCAAATTTAAGTATTAATAATTTAAACTAAACTAGCATTTTAAGTAGTTTTAGCAGTATAGTATAAAAAGTATATTTAAAAAATATACTAATTATATATTAATTTTTAATTTTTTAGCTAATAATAGTAGTTTTAAAGCTTAGCTACGTATATTAATAATAGCGCTAAGCGTAAAAAAAAATTTACTAGTACGCAAGCTTAGCTTATATAATATAAAAAATTTAATATTTAATAACTACTTAAAATAGTTGGTAATATTAAAACTAAATAAAACTTTTATATTATAATGCTAAAATAAGCATTATAGCTTTGCTTTATTATTATAAAGTTTATTAAAATTTATAAGCAAAAAAACAAGTATACGCTTACTTTTAAAATATAAAATTATATTTAACTTATTATTATAATTTATTAGCTTTTTAGTTTTTTTACTAATAACTTTAGCTTTTTAAAAGATAATTAAATTAGTTATATTTTAACTAAATACTTTATTATTATAAAGTATTTAATTAAATGCAAAAAGCAAGTAAATAAAAAGCATACTAAAAAAACAGCTTTTAATTGCCTTAGCTTTAAAAAGCTAGCAAAAAAACTATATAATACGTAGGCAAAAGCAAAAAAGTATATTAAAAAGGCGTTTACTAAAAATAAACATGTGCTTAAAATAGCTATATTACTTTACTTACTTAGTGCTAGTATGCTGCTTTTTTAAACTGCTAAGTTTAATAGTTAGTTTAAATATTTTAACTATAATAAAAATAAAATTAATACTTACTACGCAGCTGTTGCTATTAAAAAACTAAAGACTATATACTAACTTTATTAAAAAAAGTTTAATTTTAAACGTTTTACTACTTTAAGTTTTACTTATAATAATATAATTAAAATAATGCTTATATTATAATTAAGCTTTAAAAAAGTATATAAACTTATTTATATATACTTATTTAATATTTTTAAAGTTACTAACTTTTATAAAGCATTTTTTAGTTTAGTTTAAGCAATAGCTTTAAATTATTAAATTGTATTATTAATAATTTTTTAAATATAAGTAAGTTAAAAAATATTACTTATTAATTATATTATAAATATTAAAATTTATTTAAAAATAAATAAAAAAACAAATATTTTATAGTTTTAGTTACATTTAAAACTAATTAACTTTAGTTTTATAGCTTTTGCTTAAAATATTTTTGCAGTCTAAGCTGCCTTAGTATTTATAAAGCATATATAAAGCTAGGCAAAAGCTATATATAAAAATTAGCAAATTTAAATTGTTATAAACACTTTTTATAAAGCTATAATAATTAACTTTTACTTATATATAAATAAAAACTTTAAAAACGCATTTTTTAATAATAAAAATATTATTATATATAGTAAGTATATTAAAAGGCTAAAAGCAGTATTGCAACTACTAAATTTATTTTTAGGCTATAAAAGTAAACTTTTTAATATTAACAATTTTAATAATAATAATAAATTAATAAATAATAAACTAAATAATATTTAAAATCTTAGCCTAATATAATAAAAGCTTTATAAAAACAAAATATAGTTATTAATAAGCAAAACGCGGCTAAAAAAAAATAATTTATTTAAGTTAAAAGCATATAGTACTTTGCTTTAAAAACGGGTCTAAATAGCATTAAAATAAAACACTACTTAATTTAGCTAATTAAATAAATATTTATAAATAAGAGTTGTATAAAATTATACTAATTATATATTAATTATAATAAAGTACTATATTATTAGTTAAAAATTATATATTAAACTTTAAATTATAAACAAAATTATAAATATTAAAGCACTTAAAATAAGTAAGTATATATATATATATATATATTTAAATTTAAATTTTAATTTATATATAGCTATATATATATATATATATTTAAATTTATAAAGTTTTAAAAATATTTATAAAGTTTTATTTTTATAATATATATAATTTATATATAATATTATTAAACTATTAGTATTTTATATATAGTAGTAGCTAGGCTAAAAAAGCAGTTAAAAGTAGCAAAATGTTTTTATTTTTATACCCTTATTTTAAAAAATTTTTATTATACTTATATATATATATTTTTAACTTCTTTACTTATACTTTACTTTTGCTATATTTTTTACTTAATTAAAAGTTTTGTTATTTTAGGTTGCGCCTTTATTTTATAAAGTAAAATTAATTAGTTATTTTATATTTTATACTTATATTGCATATATTTAGCTAATAAATGCTTTATAGTACTTAGTTACTTATAATTTTATTATTAGCTTTATTTAAGCTACTAGCTTTTTATTATAAAAAATATGTTTTTTTACTTTATATACTAATTTATACTAATTTTTTTAAACAATATTAAAGCATAAAGCAAAAAGATCTATGCTATTGCCTTTACTAAAATAGCATAAAAAAAAAACTAAACTATTTATTAATTTGCATATAAAAAAAGCCTATAAGCGTGCTATAGCTTTAATACTTATATAAAAAAAATATAAAAACGCTAAACAACGCTTATACTAATAAATTAAGCGTAAAAAAAATGCATAAAGGCAAAAAAATGCTATAGCTAGCACTGTTAATAAAGCTACTATATTTATAGTAATTTATAAAAAAGTTAAAGCTATATAGTAAGTTATATACTTTATTTATATACTAATTTATACTAATTTATTAGCTGCTTTTAAAATAAACACTTAAAGCAAATTACTTAAAAAAATAATATTTTTTATAAGCTTACTACTTTTAAAACTAGTTTAAACTTTTAATTAACTAGTATTTAAAATAGTAGTGTTATTATTAAGTTTTTAGTAAAAAAAAGTATAAGTTTTGTTATTAACTTAAAAAATATTATTAAAAAGTTTAACATATTAAAAAATAAAAACGTTTTATATAATGCTTTTAATAACTAATAAAATAATAAGTAGTTTAAACTAATAAAGCAAATTATTAAATATATGCAAAACTAAGCAACTTATTTAGCTTAAAATATTACTAAATATAAAAAAGTATATACTTTAAATAGTACTACTTATAAAAAGCTTAAATATAATATAAAAAAAAAGGTTAAAAAAATAATACTAACTAATAATTAACTTATATTAAAAACTTTGCTAACTTACTATTATATAGCAACTTTTTATTATTTTTTTTTACTTAAACGCTTAAAAAGCTAACTATATAAAATAGCGTCTTACTATTAACAACATATTTAATAAAGCAGTTTAATATATTTACTATTTATTATAAAATAAAAAATTTTTATAAACTTACTTTTAAACTATACTTATAAAGCATATTTAGTATATAAGTATTTACTTATTAAATTTAACATATACTAATTATATATAAAACCTTTAATATAAAAGCTATATAGTATAAAAAAACTATTATATTAAAGCTTTAAAAACCTTTTATTATAAGATTTAACTTTAGCGCTACTAACTAATAATTATTTTCTTTTTAATTTAAAAAGCAGTAAAAAACAAAAACCCTGCCTTTTAAGCAGTTATATATTGCTTAAATAAAAAAAGCTTGCTAATATATATACTATTTACTTTAACTAAGCATAACATGCTTTACTAAATAATTAGCTATACTTTATTTAAAGTTAATAATTAAAAAAAGCTTTTTTTAAAAGCAAGCTAAGCAATTACTTAAATTTGCAAACAAAAACTATATATATTTTTATATTTTAATATACTAATTATATATTAATTATTATAAAGTTTACAAACTATATACTTTATTTTTAATAAAAGCTAAAAAGCTAAGTATTAACTTTTTATAGTTAATAAGTACTTAGTTTAGTAAAGTATTTAGCGCGCTTACTATAAAAAGTATGCTTTTAAAAGTTTTTAGTTAAGGCTACTTTATAAAAAACTAGAACTAAAACTTAAAAAACTACTTATTACTTAGTTAAAATAACTTTTAGTATAAGCAAAATAAAGTAACGTATAAAAATACTATAAGACTTAAGCAAAACGTTACTATAGCATTAGTATGTTTGCTTAATTAAAAAAATAAAGTACTTACTTAAATATAAAAAAATTACGTTTAAAATCTTTAATTAAGCTTTTGCTTTCTAGCTACTAGTATACTACTTAATATTAAATTAATTATAATATTTACTATAACTAAAATATATAATATAATAAAGTTTTTAAGTAAAAATATATATATAGTAAAAAATTATTTATATATAATTTAAAAAAAGCAAGTTTAAAACTATACATTAATTAAAAGTAAATATATAATATATTAATTATATACTAATAGCATAATTAACAGTATTAAATCTTTACCTATTTCCTTACTTACAAGCCCTTTAGCATTTAGTTATCGTTACCTATTTACCTATAAACCCCTTAACATTTGCTTATAAGTACCTATTTAGCCTTAGCATCTTATTATAAGTACCTATCTACCTATAGGTCTCTTAGCATTTCGTCGTGGGTACCCATCTACCCATAGGTCCCTTAGCATTTAGCCGTAGGTACCTATAGGTCCATTTACCTACTGGGTCCTCCTTTAATAGGTCGGGTCCGGCCAACCCTATATGCGCTTCTTAGCCACCTTTTCTACACGAACCGAATTTGTTAGTATAGCTCGGTAATGGTTGAGCAAGGAGGCGAGTTAGGATACACCGTATGTAATACTGACTTGATGCTGAACGGGTTGCTCTCCCCATTTTGGCTTCAGCTCGCTAACCAGCCGCCGAAGGAAGATGGAGGACAAAGCCTGGGAGCCGGGGTTTCCAACGCCTGAGAAACCAATGTATACCGGCTGCGAACCGAAGTCCAGCATACAAGACTTAACGATAGGGTAATGAAGGTAAGGTAGGGCGGAAAAATGCAAAGTAGACAGACGGGAATTGGGCAAATGTCAAGATATTTCAAGCCTAGGAGGTGGATAACGAACTTGGTAAATCTCATAACAGCTGCTCCCAGAAAGAACCTTGGCATGCCCATCTAACCGACGTACTTGCCGTACGAGTTTTATTCCTCTGTCACGCTTCCATAGGCACCTACCTATTGTAGGTCTGGTGCTTTCCACGATTTGTTACGTGTGAGAGTACAAGCCCCGACTCTTTTCCACTACATGTACACAGTAGACATCGAGCAAATGTAGAAAGGTAT
This sequence comes from Poronia punctata, assembly GCA_022579005.1. Lineage (NCBI taxonomy): Eukaryota > Fungi > Ascomycota > Sordariomycetes > Xylariales > Xylariaceae > Poronia > Poronia punctata. The sequence goes on along the minus strand of MU401506.1, from coordinate 198,720 downwards.
ATAATATAGGCAATATTAGCCTTCAAAACGCCGCTTGAAAAACACAAATCTACCAAGTATCTCGTAGGTACCAAAGAGACTTAGATGGTAGAAGCTACTGTTTAAGGAAAGAACGACCAAATCCAAGAGCACAGTGTATCGCACGGTCTATATAAATCATCTTAGTAACTCTTGTTTATAGGCAAGAGATATTAGGTAAGTAGGTACCTAAGGTTAGGTAGACGACCCCTTATTTTTGGAAAATCATGGACCAGTCGGGACAGCCCCCCTGAAATGTACCGCCGTGTCAGACACCCGTGTAGATCCGATATCGATCTCTTCATAAGGTAACCTCTTGCCATCCCCGAGTACGTAACGACGATGCCACGGCCCAACAAACATGCCGTCAGGGTCGACCCGGTTCCGAACCTGGCGCCAGTGTTGAAGCTCACTGCCGTACATCTTTTCAATATCGGTGCCTGTTGTCTCAAAGTTCTTTGCCCAATGAGGTCTCCCACCCAATTCTCTCATGAGCCATTCGAAAGCTTCGTAATAACGAGCACGAGAAGGAGGGTCGTGATGGTAGGGCCGGTATAGTGTGGCATTTATATACAGCGTCGGCTCCGTTTCAACCGTCGGGTCGAGGTACGGCCGAGTATTCGGCCTCCTTGCCTTGGGATTTGCCGGGGAAGAGTCGGTGACACGAACTTCAACTGGAGAATGCACCCAGAGCCCCTTGGCGGAGAAGGGGATATTATGAGGCACATGATCCGGGTCAGTAGGGGGCAGGTTGTTTAACCAGCTGCTCAGTCTCATCAAGGCCTCCGGACCCTTGCTCAACGGAATCGCCCACTCATTAACATATTGAGAATACAGGCAATTCAGCAACAATGCTTTGCGGCTATGTTGAACTGCCTGGGTCGCAGAACCGTTCGAGAAGCCAAATTCCATGCCGAAGATGAACCACTCAATCCAAGGCAGGATACGCGGGACATACTGTGCTACGTACAGTAGGTTATGGTAGACGTAATATCCCAGTGTACCACCGTAGTAAGAACTTGGAGGGTCAACCAGTGGCTCGTCCGTCGGGTCTGCTGACCAAACCACAGCACGCCTAGTGTGGGGATACCACCAAACCCGGACGTACTCGGCCTGTGTCCAAAGATTGTCGTCCCAAGCATGCAGCATTTTGCTGTCGGCATCGATGACTTGGCGCCACTTTAGATTGAACTCGGGCACGGCCTGGAAGGTAACCTCGGTTATGATTCCAAGGGCACCGAGAGATAGGAGAGCGGCGCGGAATAACTCTGGGTCATCTTCCGGCGAACAAGACCGCGTCGTCCCATCAGCAATAGTTATGCGCAGTGACAAGACATTCTCGGACATGATGCCATAGCGGAGACTAGAACCATGCGTACCAGTAGCGATGGCCCCAGCAATCGACTGCTCGTTGATACTGCCAAGATTGGGCATGGCGAGCCCATGTTTTGCCAGTTCATCACAAAGGTCGTATAAGCGAATGCCTGACTGCATCACTACCACCCCAGTCTTATCATCGAGAGATATAATGCGGTTGTACTTGTCAAGGTTCACGAGCCAGGACGAGGTGCAAGTCAGAGAACTGGGCGAGTGACCACAGCCAGTCGTGGTTATTCGACGGTGACATCTGTGCGCCAGCTTTGCGATCTTCTCTATCTCCGGCAGAGTCTCCGGCTGGAGATAAAGATCGGGCCGGGACACAAAGGTTTTGGCCCAGGTGCTGTGGACATGATGTGGTTTTGCAGGGAAGGGAACGCCGTCGTCGCACTTGGCTAGTTCGGCGACGACGAGGGGATCCATTGTGGGCAGCAGCAGACCTGGTGTGACGTGTCTAAAAGGTAGACTGCTGGTAATCAGTGGTAAGCGAGGGCTACGAGCCTAAGAGCTCCTCGAGTTCAGAGGGAACGCTGGTGGATTAGATCGGGAAGAGTAGGTTGAGACTTTGTGGCAATAAGAGGCATCTAGTGGCTACCGTCTGGCCCACTGTGATATAAGCGATTTACTAATCCTGGGAGAGAGATCGTCCCTTGGTCTGGTTGCTAGCATGGCAGTTAGAGCACTGAAATTCAAATAGTAGGCTCCTTAGGAACTTGTCTTTTTGAGGAATGGGTCGCGACAAATTTTGTAATGAGGTTGAGACAAAGGAGAGTAAAGAAGCAAAATCTTCGAGACCCAAGGGGGGGCAAGACACATTTTCGCAGACAGCGCGGTACTGACCGATAAAGGTTGCTGTCCCACGTATCTTGGCGTGCACGATTATACCTAGCTCCGATGATTGGCCAGACCGGGCATGCAGGGACCTGACGTGCAGAACCCCACTATGTCGCAATCATTACTTTTACCAACGGGTCGGCCCGGCTAGAAAAGATTAGGAATCAAAACGATGCTCGCCTTGGCCAAGTGGGAAAAATATCCATTAGAATAAAGCATTGGAATAGGAAGCGTAAGCGTACACTACCTATGTAAGATAACCAAGTTAATTTTAACTTTATCTATTTCCTAATATTGGATTCTATATTTTTTCCCTTAGGTATGGGCTTGGAATGTATACCATTCTTAAACCAACATTGTGTGAAAGTAAATTCCAAGTACATAAGAGGTAGTCAAAACATACCCCTCTAAACAAGATTTAGTCAACTGGTAACTTATAAAGTATCAGTTTTACCCTATTATCTAAGCACGTATACGATCATGTTCTCTTCAAACAAGACGATTTTAGCTATGCATCTCTTATAACCTGTGCAGATAAGGGAGCTCTTCTTGATAAGAGCAACTAGATCGGCTTATAAAAGGCTCAGGATGAGGAAAACTAGGACTTGTTACATTAGACTTATTGTGTAGGAATATCACTAACCGATAGCTGAAGAACTAGAAATGGAATTGCCTTATTCTTGTCTTGCACTCCTAGATCCCGGCGGAAGCCAGAGGAGTAACATGTTCAAGCAGTTGTAACCTAGCCCTAGCCAATCAGTGAGGACAAACAGAGAGTATCAAATTCAACCCAGGCCGGCAAAGGACTTGGATCAAAAACTATTGACAGATTTAAAAGGTTACGCACCGAGAATCTGTATATATCAATCTAACTTATAGAATACAGACGGAAAGCGCGCGTCGACGCATAAACATTTGCTACAAGATATTTACCTATGTAGGTAAGGTAGGTAGGTAGTCACTTCCCTTACTAAGGAATAGGGGTAGATCCAAAAGGAAGCGACGACTGCTAACGGTGTATCTGGTCCATTAAGGTACATACTTGGGCATGTAGTTATGTACTTACCTTCTGAAGTTCTGTATCCCCGTATTGCTAGTACCTCTGTAAATGGCCACAGGGCGCGGTCATTCCTAATTTCTCAAGGCAGCACAGTTGAAGAATCTGCTCATGTGATGTAGGTACACTTATATGTTTACTAGATGGTACCCACGTACATCATGTATATATAACTCATCGAACACCAGGGGAGATAAGCACATTGCCTATACATATGTCCATCGAATACTAGGCAATTATGATACAGGCGAAGAAGACTTGAAGAGTTCCAGTCTTCAACTTCATATAAGCTTGTTTAACCTATAAGAGCAACGGGGCCTGGGGACTTAAACCTCTTCAACAAACATTCCTTTCAACCACAGCAACACTCACTAAATTCAGTATTTCTTTCTCTCAGGCAACGTCGGAGCCTTAACCCGAAATATTTTGTTACTTGTTGGAGATAAGCGCGTGTGCGTTCCATTTATATGGACCACTGCCAGAATCTCTACATATTCTTTTCGATTGTGCTACTGACTGAGAAACGACCAATATGTTTTACAGCCACGAGAGTAAGTATAGCATCTTGAGTGCTGTCTCGGACATGTATTGACACTTTCTTTTAGTCCTAACAAGCCGCCAGTATGGCGTTGCTACCGTCTGGTAAGTCGTCCGTTATCTGCTTTCATCCTCTCCGTTATCCTACCTACAAGCTGTTAATCTAACTCAAACGCAGGCTTGTCGCTACGACAAGTAGACAGACAAGCACAAGAAGAGTAAACCGCAAGGCAATACAAGAGGTTGATGTGAGGGGAGCATGCGGCAAGATCATCGAGCCTGGCGCGCCGATTGCACTGCGTCTCCAGGGAAGTCTCTTGTATGGCGTGGCACGCGTGCATAACCAGCAATTCACCTACCTGGTAGCCGATGCGAAGAGGACACAAGATCAGATGAGATTATTCTTCAGAAACTTCTCTGGCAATCAAATCGATCCTGAAGCAGGCAAAGCAAGGTATGTTTCTTTTCCTTCTCTCCAAATTAAATGAGTAGGAACGAGTGGGCTGACGTTTTGGGAAAAAGACCAGAGAATCTCGTGATCGAGGACGACCCAGCATTCGATCCAAACATGCCATTGCCACACTTTGATCTTGAATCTCTAGTCATCAGTCAGAGTAAGACGCAGAAGACTTCGTCTCAGATGTCCCCGGCAAGCACCCAGATGTCCAATTCCCAAAGCCCAGGACACGGCATACAGATCCAGCTCGACTTGAATCACTCCAGCAGCTCCTCGGCTGGCCCTGTTTCGCCTTTTGGTCTCGAAGGTTTATCTGTGACCCAGAAGGATGACGACGAGCCGCTGATTTTCCCGAATGAAGAAGATCCATTCGGCGGACAAGGCGATTGGGGCATCGAGATTGATGCGGATGGAAATGTCATTGAACCGGAAGTAGTGGCCATGGTCGAAGACGAGCCGCAACTTCCTCCTCTACCGCCCACAGCTGTTGACGATGCTAGAGAAATGGACCAGCAACCTGTTTTCGACGACCAAGTCGATGTTGTCATGCAGGAAGAAATACTTCCAGATGCGGAGCCCTTCCCGGAGCGCCAACGACATGAAGCATTTGTCCGAGATGAGCGCGCTTCTCACCGAGTCTCATCTCGTAGAGGCCGAAAACTCAAGATAGATAGGCATACACAGGTCGGAAAGGTGACTCTTAAGAACTGGCAGAATGACTATCTCAAGAATTGCACTGGTAGAGCCCATGTTCATATCACCGCAAGACAAGCGAAAAGAAACGCGATGCTTCTCACATTCGGATACGGAATCGGAGATATTGGTAGAGGCGTTGGTGTGCCTAACCTCGTTCACCCACTGGCTGTCACATTCTCCGGTGACGTCTTGTTCAAGACAATTACCGGAATCGACATCGAGACTCGCCGCGGTACGCGTCGTACCTCATCAGAAGCATTTCAGGAGGAGGACGACCGTAACGAAGGCCGACGAGTAAGACCCAGACTGATGGAAAGCACAGAAGAGCAGGATCAAGCCCGTCAAGATGCCGACGACTTCGTCTTCGTCGACGATCCCATGGCCGAAGAACCCGGCCAGGAGGTCGGCCGAGAGGCCGCTCACCCCATGTCCGACCACCTTCTATCCTCTACACTCCAGCCATGGAACCGAGGCTCATCCGCAGTCCCGGGATCATCTATCCGCGCACCACATTCCGCTCAGCGAGGCCGCGTCTTATCAAGTCCACTAGCTAGACAAGGCGACCCCCAAGATATAGTCCGTTACAGCGACGGGCATATCGAGAGCGATTATGACGGATTTCCTCCCATCGGACTGGGTTCCAACGACGACGACGACAACAACAACAACTCCTTCGACGCCATTATTCCGGAGCAGCAAACCAAAGCACAACAACAGACCGACGAACTCTTGGCAGGGAAGCTCGACATGGAAGGAAATAATTTCCTCACTTATGTGCAAGAGGCCGTCGCGCAAGACGGCGAGCGACGACGCGATGATGATTGCGAAATGCACCGCAAATGGCTTGCTTTCGATGACTTGTTCGTGCCGAGAACTACACCCAGGCACACGGCCGCCCAGGCATTCTACCACACGCTTTGTCTCGTTACCAAAGGCAGGATTACCGTGGAACAAGACGGCGAGGACGAGAAGCCTTTCGGGGCCATATGGCTTGGGGCCGGAGGCCTTATTTCCGCGTGAGGCGGAGACGTGGTTTGCTTTTCAATAACCTTTCGTCATTTATCGCTGGCTCTGGTTTCGCCGGCGACTATTGAGTGGCGAAGGAAAAACACGACAAGAGAATTAATTGTCTTATTAGGGTTGCTAAATATGGGATGGGACATGGTTTGAGCTATATACCGATTGCATGGCTTGGCGTTAAAAGGTAATAAGTAGGGAGGAAACGAATTCGGGATGAATATCTGATGACTTGGAAGCTCGAGGATATCGCTGAGAGCATCTGCCATGTGGTTGCTAGATTATGTCCACAGGGCATATTTGTTATTTCGCACAATCAATGGAATAGTTCCCTAACGAGTCATGGTCAAATGAAAAGAGGTAATAAACTGATAGTAACTTTTCATTTCTACTGGTCGTTTAGATATATACTATCACCTCACCGTGAATCTCGTAGGAGACCGTGGCCACGTTGACCACTTTAGTCAAACGACTCGTCATCAACCATGCCTTCGCGGTCCTCGAACATCATATACGCATCATCGGACGCGTCACCCTTCATCACAAGCTTCCAAGCCTCCTTGACGGGGTTTAGACTCGCATCATCAAACGACAGGCCAAGCGAGGGAGATGGAAACTCGAACACAGTGGCACCATCTCGCGGAGTCACTATAGCTTGGCTATCACTTGCTGACTGTTCGTAGTATAGTTTGTACAAAACACGCGTTGAAGGGGCTGAAGCCTGGATAAGGGTAGACAGAGTCGAATCGAGTATATGTGAAGCACGCGGGACGGCCAGCATTGTCAAATATACGACACCTATAGAAATAGAATGATTAGCATGAAGCTCCTCGAACCAATATTCACAAATTGGAGGATGAGGTGTGGGTGCGATCAGTTTGTCAGAGGTTGTTTCGTCAAAGCAGAGCTCAGACAATGTAGATAAGTATTCGAATGTTGTATCATCATTGCACCGGGAAGGGAGAGTATTGCTAGGAGGGGTATGGTAAACTTACTTTGACCAGATGGGCACTCTCCAGTGTCACTAGAGTGTACGAAGGCATAGATCGGAACGTCAAGACCAGGCTCAGAGCTGCTCGAAAGAGAACTAGGAGGGAATGCTACAACTGCCACAGCCGGCACCGGAGCACCCTCTATCGACTTTTCGAATAGTGATGTGAGTGGAGAGTTAACGACCGCCACAAGCCGTGCAACGGTCTGGGATGTTGTTGAGATAGACTTTTGTGACGACACGAAAGCAGTAGTCCTAACAGACATCCCGTTTGACAACCCGAGAGATATCTCGTTGTTCTTGGTATTTTCGACCACGGACGCCTCAGTGCTGAGCATGTATATGCCACCACCAACCGCTCCGGCACGGCACCCTACCTGTGCGACTTCCGAAAGGCCACCCCACTTGGGATAAACAGCACAAAACCCTGGCCCGAAAAACCCAGTCGATGTAAGATGACGATGGATCGAGGCCAAGCCATCCTCTAACGTAATCTTCCCATCGAGAGTAAGAGTTAGTGCCAGAATACAGTCACGTAAACCCACGTCGAGCTTGAACTCGCGGACAAGATAATCGGATAGCAACTCTTTAGCGCTCCCTTGCCAGAGAGGCTTTTGTTCTTCGGAATCATAATCAACCACAAACTTGAGGAATTTCATCAACGCTCGTTTCGAGCGGGCAGGGATCGACTGTGCTGAGAACACATCCTCACGGCTACTAGGTATGCGGCGGACCATTGTGCCAGCCGCCGCATCTCCTGTGCCGTATACGAAGAAAGAACCGACGGCCAGGAACTCGACTTGCCGATAGGCCCGGGAAGATACCAGCTGAGACAAGAGCTTTGACTTGGTGTAGATGATCTGCGGGGCTAGAGCGAGCGAATAAGCTCTGGGAAAAGATAGCCCTTCGGCCTCTGCGTCAGGGTGCTTCCACGTATTGGCATTCTGGTAGAAGGGACTAGCTGCTATCCCGGAGGTCGCATTCGCTTGTGTCCCATTCAGGCCTGAAGCCTTGGTTGAACTGCCGACAGGGTCTGCGTCAACACTTGATGACGTTGTTGATGTAAACTCGGTGGTTCCAGCATGGGCGCTGGCCCAAGCATCAGCCTCTTGAAGGCTAAGCGCCGCTTCGTTCTCGCCATAAAAATCATTTGGATCAAGGTGCAGTACACGCTTGTTGGATCGTGAGAGAGCGCTTCATTGTGGAGATATGCTAGGTCAGTCAGAACGACGCCAACATGAAAATTTGAGAACAGAAGAGGACAATAAAGCACGTACAGAGCAAGAAGTGATTGTGAGAGGCCTGTACCATATAGGACTGCGTCCCATGTGGCTTCATCTAGAGATTCCATCGAGAAAGGAAGATGGAAGGAATGGGAAGCTCAAACTGAAATTTTGTAGTCGGAAGAGAAGCAAGTCGCCGAAATTCTCTAGTCGGTGGATACCTGCCATGGGCCGACATAACACCGCTAGGTACCAAGGTCATTACATAACCCGCTAGAACCATGAAGCCATTGGCTGGCTAATCCTCGGCTCGCTCTGACCCACTGGGTCGACCATTAAAATACAGTTTGGAAGATTTGTTTTGTTATCCTTCTATTTCTACAACCACCGCTTGTCAGAGCCCACGCTCCCAGTTCTTATAAGAGCGCTGGCGATATCAGTGACCTTTCAGTAGGACACTACTAATCCAAGCGGGAGACCAATATTGTCGTCCCGTATCTACTGTCCTAGATTCTCGCAACTTGAAAGGATGGTTCGAAGGGTTGATACATTATTTTTTGCATTGTGAATTATTCGTCGAGTCCCGAGGGAGGAGGTCAACGATGTAACTGAGCTGTCCTTGACTAGTGACAGGACGGAAACCAGTCTGGTGAAATCGAACCTGATGATCAGCCGCTTTCTTGATCTGCTTCTCTCATGCACATGTTTCATGCAGTTTTAGTTTGCCGTTCCTCGTGTGATCGTTTTCGCATAGGCACCATACTTTGCCATGGTTGATGTACGTGTGGTGTGACCCAATGGGAGGTGTTTCAACGCCTGCAACAAGGCGGCGATGTATTGAGGCGGAAGTGAACTCGAGTGGTTCCAGACCTTGGAGAGCGTTAACGAGCCGCAAACAATACATTCGTGTATACTTTTCCACCTATCGCAGAACCGCCGAGGTTATACTGGCATATCTCGCTACATACTTGGAAGGCCCTACTCCTAGGTTAGGTAATTACTGTAAACCGGATTGGAGAAAAAAAGAGCAAGACGGAAGGCTGAGACCTTCGAAGCTCGATGACTTTACGTGGATACGAACTGTGAGTAACTCTATTAGGAAGGCAGTAAACCGCCCCTGCTTTGTCCCCCACCGATGTAAAGCAATATAGCGTTAAAGATTCGCGTTGCAAAACTGTTTATACGTATTGAACGCGGACCCAATACGAGGTCATCAGTGAACGTCATGATACCAACGAAAATGGAGCTGGAAAGCAAGCAAGGACGAGATCAGGAGACTTTTGCACAGCATGACCTACCTAAAAACGGCTTTGCTAACCGCACTATTTCTCATCCGTACTTGTAAACATTTGTCAGATTCATCGTGGGGAGCAGTAATAACAGAGGGAGCGCCAGGTGAGGGTGCGCCTTGTGGAATTTCCATCTGCAAACTCTCTACGATTACATATCGTAGAAAAATAGTAAAATGATTTACAATAAACTTTCGGTTCCTGAACTGTCATTGCCAGGGTATTTCCCACTCGCCTTAAAGGGTAATGAGGGGATCTTAATACTTTGTCCAGAAAAGGTAACGGCACCTACCTCGCGCGTTTCTACTTTGGAACCACTCCCACTCACTGTTCTACGTGTAGTCTGAATGATTAGATATTGGGCATCAGCGGATATGTGTACAATACGGACTCTGATACGGAGAAAAAGGCTGGGCTGTTGCGCCTAGAAGCTTACGTACGAGGAGTAAAAGGCGGAAGCACTGGAATCCGGAGAGTACGTGTATATGGTCCTAACTGAAAAGAATCGGCAAGGTACTATGCATCCGCCCCCAAGTAGTTAAAGACCAAGTTCTCGTAATCGGTCCTGGCTACCTTCAAGTATTTACTATTGAGCAAAGAGCTTCAGCGCAATGTCTCATCGACTGGTCCAGATCGACATGGCGCCTTTTATAACGTTAAAATGCATTATCGGCCAATGACACGCCGGGATGCGCATACAGTCGGTTTGACATTGCCAATAATTGACGTAAGCAGACATCTAGCCTTGAATATTTTATGCATGTCCTAGGTAGGCTAGGTAGACTTACGTGTCGTATTTACGTTACAAATTGAATACAGATTTCTGAGATCCAAACTCAATAACGATAATGACGCCATAACCTACACAGTACGTGTTGAGTTGAATAGAATACACTTGAAGCATTATCAAATATCACCGCGTAAAAACTGATTATATGTGTAGTTGTACGTATACACGTACAACGCCGCTAACTTGGAATCAGATAGTATTTAATATGTGCCTACATTTACGTGTAAATAGGAGTGATAGGTAACCTAGGCAGGAGTGGCAGGCAGCAAACAGGTACATCAATACTGTTGGGGTCCAACCGTCCAACCAGATCTGACCAGCCACTATCAGCATCACCAGTTGAAGGTCAGCCTTGGCAGTAGAACGTCTGTCCTTGCACAATTTAGACCCAATGGCCAGGTTGGCCAGAGCACTACGTGGGTAAGTACATGAATCGTTTTTGGGCTTTTCAATGTGTTGAATCGTCCGTTTGGTAAAATTTCGGTCTACTCCTTTGAGACGCAACTCGCGAGGCAAAAAAAACTATATCTCGTGCCCCTTGCACAGGCACTACCCCAAGGCCTTTCCGCAGATCGGTGCCCCTGTCCAGCGCATCCTTTCCAAGCGCCCGATCATATGATTGGTGGCCGACAGCGAGACAAATCCGCTATCCCCTGTTCAGATGGCATGGTAAGTACCAAATCTGTACGTGTAGCTGGAGGTAACACTGTACAGTAGTCCGGTTCTAGAGAAAGGTACGTAGCAGATACCCAGAGGCTTGCCTTTGGGTTTGCGTTGCATTTGCTTGCCAACCTGGACCTGCCCTCTTCCGCTGACTGCTCAACCCCATCCTAGCCAATTCACCACTCCTCTTCATTGCCTTCATTTCGAGTGGTGACACCCACTACCTTTGTTTCTGTTTGCGTCTTTCTAATTAATTATCCACTATCTACACCTTGCCAGCTCTCTTTCTTCAGTCGGTGGCCTTTGCACCGGGTAAACTTCTATTTCTAATCCAGCCTCAGACGGCCGAATTAACTATCGCTTCGATCCACAACACACGTCTCGTCCATAGAACAGTTTAGCCCTTTGAGACACGGCACACCCATAGTCTGGAGTGTGCGCGTCGTCTACTAATCGGGGATCAAAGACACGGTACCATACGCAATTAGTTTTCCAAGACGGCTCCTACCACGAGGTTTCCAACTTGCAACGGCTAGTTTTTGATTGCTTTCCCATCCCGTGAAGTCGCTGGGTAGCCTGGTTGCTCCAATTATACCGCGCGATACTGTCTCAGATACCCATGATCCTCGGCTGAGCACATAACGAGTTCCCGCGTCTGGGCCCTCAAGGTCCACCAGTCGTCAAGCTGGATTCGTAAGTGTGATTGATTATGTTTGCACAACATCTTTCCCGCCAATTCTGCCGCCTTTGGAAACACGTATCTACCAATATGCCTCTCTCTTTGATGGGTCTTTTCTGCTGCAGCCGGCCCAAAAACTTACCATTCGTGGCCTACGAATGATGCTTCAAGTTCCATGCTAACTTTATGGTCTTTAGCTTCGTCCAAATGACTGCTTGGTCGCAGCACCAAGCTGCGAGTCCTCACTCACGGACTTTGGGACATCTCCGGTCGCTCTCAAGCCTGAGCCCGTCGCACAATGCATCTCCCCGTTCTAGATCCCCGACCAAATCTCTATCTGCTTCGAACGCTTTTGAGATCATGGTGCCAAACAATTCAACGTCTCTTGGCCCGACTCGACCGCGGCGAAAGCCTTCTTCCCATTCTCTCATGGACGATGCGGACCATAGTACAATTCCCGACCCGAGAGCAAGGGTCATATCATCCTCAGATGGTGTCTTTAAGCCGGCGCACCACCCTGACCTCGATGCAGAAGTAGCTGCGTTGAGCACGAAGCTTGTGAATGCGATAAATCACCAGACTACTCTCGACGACACACTCTCGGCCACGCGCCAAGAACTGGAGGCTTCCAAGGAACGAGTTAGCGAGCTAGAGGATCTTGTCTCCAGACAACAAGAGATCCTATCCGGCGACAATTGGGTTCCGAAGAAGACGGTCGAAAGTGAAAAAACCAGGTTGCTTGCTCTACTGGCAGAAGAGAAACACCAGCGACTTGAAATGGAGAAGGAAAAGAAAAAGATTGAACAAGAAGTAGAGTCATTGACCGTTTCACTTTTTGAGGAGGCCAACAAGATGGTAATAACGGCCAAAGAAGACGCCAAGAGGGAACAGGACATACTTCACCGGAAGAACGACCAGCTCAAGGCTCAATTAGCTGACACCGAGGGACTTTTGAAATCCCAGCAGGAACAGCTTACACAGCTTAAACTCGTCATGGAACAGATGGCATCCGATCATGATGATCACAGCGGGACAGCACCGTCGTCACCCGGATTCAGCAGATCAGAACCGAGAGATGACGAGACGCAAATATCCGAAGGAGCCTCCCAATCGAGCATCATCGAATCAGTAGCACCTACCTACCCGACAAATCTACCGCATCTCATCAGCCCAGTCTTGCGAACAGATCTTTCGTCCTATGATGACTTTCTAACACTTATTCAGACTTCCAAAAGATCCTCCTCGAGGATCTCAACCGGCTCATATAGCGGCCTCCCTATACTGAGCTTTACTGGAAACACGGCTGTTTCAACGTCGTCAACTGCTTCTTCAGCTTCCCTTTCCACCGCTGGAACACCTACTTCTACTAATGTATCCCCCCAAACGCCCAACACGCCAGCTTCAGCCATCAGCTCCGGCTCTGCGTCATCGGCAAACTTGCCACCTTTGAAAGAAACAAAATTCTACAAGCGAGCCTTGGCTGAAGATATCGAGCCCACACTTCGTCTCGATACCGCTCCGGGCTTATCTTGGCTAGCACGACGCTCTGTTCTCACGGCCATGACTGAAGGAACGCTGGTGGTGGAACCGATCCCTACAAGTAGCCCCTTCACATCTATCAGCAAACCGCAGTACTACCCATGCTCTCTCTGTGGTGAAGCGCGCAAGGACGAAGGACATCTACGGAATCACCGGTTCAGGACAAGCGAATCGGAATCGGCTCAACGATATCCGCTTTGCCAGTATTGCCTTACACGTGTCCGCTCTACGTGTGACTTTTTGGGATTCCTGCGCATGGTGAAAGATGGGCATTGGCGGGCAGATAATTCTGATTCCGAGCGGGCCGCCTGGGAAGAAAGCGTAAGGCTCCGGGACCAAATGTTTTGGAGTCGCATTGGGGGCGGCGTGGTGCCAGTCCATCATGGCCACTCGCATACTGCTGGAAGTGGAGACAAGACGGTTCACGACGATGATGAGACACCCCACCAAGTGGGCAGGAACGCTATGATATCGACGCCTTCTAAGGGAACCTCGCCGTGCGAGGATGTTGACTCTGAAGAGACCATAAAAGATGAGAAGGCTTCGACACTAGAATCCGATAGTACCATGCCCAAAATCATGGCAATGGTTACGACACTTGAAGAGGACAGCCAAAATGCAAAAGGCACGGCGGCCAGTGAGCCTAGCAGTCAGTCAGGGGATACGGCGGGTGGCCATGGGAAAGATCGTGGGCAACGTCTATCTTTGACCATCCCTGGCGCATTTGAGAGTGATTAGGCCTCTACATAACGGCCGACCGCCTGCCAGGCGTGCTGTTTTATTTTATCCGCGTCATTCACATAGATTGTGATCGAAGGATGCCCCTACATCATCATTCCGCCGACATAAGTGGATGGGCCAAAGTCTCATCCACCACATGTATAATTAGCCCTTGCAGAAGAGTTGAGGGGCCTCTATCTGCGTTTTTGAGTTTTAGTGTTTAATAGGTACCATAGGAGCATATTAGGGGGCGGCTGGCGTTTTGCTTTTACGGCGCCGGAAACTGCTTGGGGTGGGCGGTATATATGTCAATATCTCACTCCGCGACAATGACAGATAAGGCATCGGAACGAGGCTCTTTGGATTCATTTCGGAAGGGGGTGCATATTTTGGGATCGGGGCGGATGGACGGGTCGGGTTAATGAACTTTACATTGTTAGAATTTCACCATGTCTATTAGGAAGACTGGTTTCATAATCAGAATGGAGCTACAAGCCCTTGAAAACTGTGACCAGCAGATTCATCGGCTTTGTCTGCCCCTCGTTTGCTAGTTAATAATGGGATGGTGCCTTCTGGCGCAGCTACGAAATATTATGAATACTCCAACGCCCCCCTTTCGTGCTTCCTCATTCCCCTTTTCTGGTAGAATTGGTGCATGCTGGATCAGAATGTGATCCGATATATCATCAATACGTGATACTCTCAGAAAGGATCCTAACCTAACAGCTCAATCTAGACCTTTTGACTGGCTTTGAACTAACGATGGTATACAGGGCCAGATGGAGGTAAGAAGTAGGTCTGGGTACCTATGTTAGGTATGTGTGTCATATGTCAAGCATGTATGTCATCTTTTAGCACGAGATAGGGGCGGGCTGGGCAGATACGTGTAAAGAGAAAGGGTACGATGATTATAAGACACCTAGGTAGTTTAGGTTAAAGTGTTCCCCTTGATCAAAAATACAGGGATGATTTACTACAGAGGAAATCCGGGAATCTGGTAGGTTACGGTTTTTTTTTTTTTTTTTTTTGTTTTTTGGATGGGCCATTGTGTAAGTTAGGTAGGTATCTAGATGGTCAGGTTACTTAAGAAGTCGAGAGGAAGAACTATGGGTGTAGATGTGGTCTTTGTTTTTTTTGTTTTTTGTTTTTGGATTGGATATTAGACGGTCGTCGTGCAACATGCTAGAGATATATACATACATATATACAATGCATGCTACAAATGCATGCATGCATGGAGTGTGGTTGTCCATCGATGTAGGTAGGAAGGTAGAGGGCGGCGGAGAGGAGTGTAGGTAGATATGGTGTGATTTTTTAATGGTGAAGTGAAGGTGGAAGCACGTGTAGATATTCCTGCGGGACTTGTCTGTCATATGGATTGATGCCATGCCTACATGTCTAAGGTTAAATACTGCTTAAGATGTAGTGTATAAATAGGAAGCGGATTACTTCTTGTTACCTTATTATCTGATGCTTATAAGCTTGATATCTTTCCCCCTTCCCAACAATGACGCTTTTCTGAGTAGGGAGCAAAGGTTATATACATCTAGGTACCTACATAGGCAGGGATCCGACCCTCGGCAAGAGGAATGACGGGGATAATTGGTCCGCGGCAGGCAAGGTAAGGCTCAAGGTAGGTTGCAGACTTGAAAATGCAATGCGACGCGCTTACAAGGTACTTTACAATAATAGTATCTATCAAGCGATCAAGCTTTGATATATGTGGTTAAACTTGCAGCGTGAGATAGATATCTAGCTAGGTTAGCTACCTAGTATATAGCCCCCAGAGGTTTATTTTCGTCTCGGTGTCACGCCAGCGTGTGATTCCTATGCACTACGAATAACATGATACTCAAAGTACATTGTAGGTGCAGAGGATAGTGGCGGTCAAGTTACCAACGTGCATGAAGATTGTCAGGGTGTCTTTGAAAATGTATTATGTAAATCAAGGTGGGCTACTAACAGGACTCTGAGTCAGTGTGACACGACGCAAGGGCGTAAGAAGAAGATCAGTACTCCCCGAATTCGTTACACATGACAGAAACCTCCAAGGGTTTTGTGTTACGTTAGTTTATTGTAGCCTTAGGATATAGATGACGCTGCGGAAAAGTCGTCTGGTTTAGAGGGTCATCTGACTAAGGTGGTGAATGCAGATATGAGACTGTCCGGGGTTCGAAAATTCTTCCAAACTTTCCCCACCGGATTTTGTCCGTCTTTTGTCCAGGACGAGCTTTTTACCCATGACGAAGACAAACACTTCGCGAGGTCCAGAATATAGGGAGGACCCGGGGCCAGGGTTTGAATAGCCGCCTCGACTTTTGGGGTCCATGGATTGTTAGCCGATGATAGGTCTGCCTATATATTTATAGTGTCGATCGTCTTGACTCTACCCTGTGGTGCAGCAATCCTTCAATCGTGCAATGGTCCTTGGAAATTATTATTACATATGCAGTTTCTGCCGCGGTGCTATCAGCATGCACCTGACAGGGATAAATAATCCCTTCAAAAACTTCAGAAGTGGTTCATCCGTCCTATTACTCCGCGGGGTTCAAGTAAGTACGCGTAAGTAGTTTCACCCAAGGATTACATACCTAGTAAATGAGTATAAGAAGACACCCGCCTTGGTTAGTCCGACCGAGACAACAAGGGCCTTTGAGATACCGTACGATATCGAGATATCACACCACTTACCTTTGCTCATCGTTACTCGAATAGCCAATTGCTGTTAAAAGAATACGAGTAGAGCCGAGGAGGGTTGAGAGGCTGACTAGGAGTTTGATCCGCACAGTAATCCGACTCTTCACGTCTAGCCTAACCGACGCTGATTACTAAGGATAATAACAACAGGATGTTATACCTGCCAAACTTAGTGCAAATAAGTAGGTCATTGAGGGGCAATTCAAACAAGAACTGAAGGCACCACCTGCTTTGGGAGGGGACTTTCTTGGCTTGTTCCTTCCTTGAACTGCGTCTAAGACGTGCAAATGGAAGTATTTCTCATAATCAAAGTGTAAACTACTAGGTAGGTAGGTACGCATACGTCAAGTGTGGTAGGCACTACCTAGGTTGGCAACTTAAGTAGGGACTCTCGCAAGGATGCAACCCCGGGGCCCAGGCTACATTTTACATACCTACTGCTGCAGGAGAAGCTAGGTAGTTATAACGCTTATAAAATCTATAACGCTTGTAGACTTTCTAGTATTAGTAAAATTTATAAGCGTTGTAAATTTTATAAGCGTTATAAGCTAAAGTTTTTTAAATAAGCGCTATATTTTTAGCGCTTAGCTTACTATAATTATAGCGCTTGCTTTATAGTTTACTTTTTAGTTTAATTAATTTACTATTTTATTTTTAAAACAAAATACTTTGCTACTAATTATAATAATTAATATAAAATATAATTTATATATATTTACTGCTTTAAACTTTAAAAATAATATAATATATAAAATATATTAAAGATTTTATATATATACTACTTACTTATACTATTTTTTATCTTTTTATTTATTTTTTAGCTAATGCTTTTTAAAAACTATTAGTTTTGTTTATAAAATATAAATACTTATATTGCGTTATATTAAAATATTATTTATAATAAAACATTGTAGTAATGCTAAAGCAAAAGTAAAAAATAATAAGTATTAAAGTTAGTAAAGTAATATATAGTTTATATATAAATTTAAAAATAGCTATGCTATTTTTTTAGTTTTTGCTAAATTTAAGCTTTTATTTTCTTTTTTTAATATAACTTTTAAAAGTTAATTAGTAGTAGCATATAAAATTATAAATATTAACGTTGCTATTAATAAAACATACTAATTAAAAATAGTAAAAGTTTTAATTAACTAATATAACTTTATTATTAATAGTAATTATATAAAGCTTTTTAAAGCTAATTATAAAAATGCTAACAATAATAGCTTTATTTATTTATTAATAAATTTTTAAATTAAAAAGCTTATTATGCTAGCTAATATGCTTTATTAAGCTAAAAATAATAAAAATATAGCTATTATTATAGTTTTTAAACAATATAATATAGTTAATGCGTTTAATATAGTTTTAACGCTTTTAAGTATACTTTATATATTAACTAATATTAAAAGTAAAGCAATTACTAAATTTTTTATATATATTATATATATTAGCAAAACTAGCAACTAATATATACTTAAATATAGCAATATATTATAAAGCAATTATTTTAAATAGTAAATATACTTTTTATACTTTTATAACTAAATATAAAGTATTAAAGTTTAAGTTTGCTAATATAAAATATAAAAATATATAAAAATATATAAAGTTAAACTTACTTGCAAGTAAACCTAAACTTTTAGCTTTACTATATAACTTAATTTTTTTTTAAAAAAAATAGCTAATACTTTTACTATAATTAAAATAATAAAACGCTTATAATTTTTTTAACTATATATTTATAATATTAATGTTTTTATAAAGTAGTAGTTTTTTTTTACTATTAATGTTATAATAATATTTTATAACCTTTTTAGTTAAAAAGTAGTTAATTATAATTAAATTTATATACTAGTTATTAGTAAACATGCTAATATTAAGCTTATAATTGTTATTATTTTAAATATTAGCTTAATTTGCATATAAAAAAACTTTAAAAAAAATACTTTTAATATAGCTTATTTATTTTTAAGGTTAGCTTAAGGTTATTATATATAAACGTACTACGTAATACTAATTATACTGTTTTTTAAAAATTTATTTTTATTAAAAAGATATGCTTAATATTTAAATAGTTAAAGCTAAAAACGTAGTTTTTAAACTATTTATTATGTTTATATTAGTATATAATTAATTAACTATATAAAAATAAATTAAAAAAATAAAATAAAAGAAATTTTTTAATTTAAAAATAGTTTAATAAAAAAAAAAGTAACTAGATTTTAATTTTATGCTTTAATTAGCTAATTAACTACGTTTAACTTAATAGTAAAAAAAGCATTATTGCTTTGCTTTTAAATAAAAAGCTATATAAACTTTTTTACTTTTTTAACGTTTGCTTTATTAAACTTTTAAATTTAGCTATAAAACAACTTTTAAATTGCTAATAAACTTAAAAAAAATAAGATTTAAACTTACTTATAAAAGTTTTTTTTTATAAACGTGTTTATATTAATTAGCAAGCTATATTTTTTTATAATAACTAGAAAATAAATAGCAATATAAATATTAAAACGTAAAATATTGTTAGTAAATTAAAAAGTAAAGCTTTTGCTACTTATATTAAAAAAAACACTTTTTATATATATTACTATTTTAGCAATAAAAGCAGTATAAAACCTTTTTTTAAAAGCAGTTGCTATAATAGCTAAATAATTAAATATATATTTAGCTTAATAAATTAGCGCTTTTATATTTTTTTGTTTTTTTAAAAAAAATATTATAGCTTATAAGTAATATATTGTTTTTAATAATAGCTATATATGCTTTAATAATTAAAGTTATAGTTTTTTTATTAAAAATGCGTATTTTAGCCTTGTTATAAAAGTATAGCTAAATATGCTTAAGCTTTATTTACTAGCAAAAAAAAAAAAGTATAATTAGTAACTATATTATATAAAAAAATATATTATAACTTATAAAATAATAAATTAGAAATTAAAGTTGTTGCTAACTTAAAAAAAATAAAAATATATAAAGTTAAAAAGTATACTTTATTATAACGTTTTTAGTTAATATTTTATTATATAAAAAATAATATGCTAAGTTGCTTAAACTATTAAACTTTAAATAAGCTAAATTAATAAAAGTTATAATTAAGTTTAATACTAAAAAAATAGTAATAAATAAAAGTTTTGCGTTATTAATACTTTATTACTTACTATATACCTTTTTAGCAGCTTTAAACTTAAGTTTTTTTATTATATGTTATATTTACAGCGTTTAGTTATAAAAGCAGCTATTTATTATAAAGTTAATATTAAAAAAAATATTAAAGTTAAATATAGCTTACTTTGCTATTATTATAATATTATAAAAATAGCAGTATTTAGTAGCGCAAAAGCTTTTAAAACTATTATTTTTAGCTTGCTATAGTATATTTTTAATATATACTATTATAAACGTATATATTTAAATATTTTAGCTATATATTTTTTTTATAACACTATAATTTATATATATTATTATTTTTAGTACTATAATAATATTGCTAAAATTAAAAGCATATAGCTTAAGCACAATAAAAAAGATATTTTTTAAACATAATTGCTTATTTGCTATAAAAGTAGCTAATATAATATAAAAACTTATAAAAAACTAGTATAAATTATAATATATACTAAAACTATTAATAAATGTTAATATAAAAAAAATATTATAAATAAAGTACTTTTAATAGTTAAATTTTATTTTTAAGCATATAGCTTTTAGCTATATATATTTAATTTAAGCTTAGCGTAAAGAAAGTATATATAGTAAATAAAAACTACCTTGTTTTTAATAATAATATAGCATATAATATAAAACTTTTAGCTATAAACTTAAAAAGTGTTAACTTTAATATATTTTAAATAAAGTAGCAATTTATGCTTTTTTTTAAAATAAAACAACTTAAGTTAAAAAGCTAAAAAAATCTTTATTTTAATAGCTATTAAAAAAAACGTATTAATTTATATAGCTAAAAGCTTTGTTTTTTATAATATAAATTATTTTAAAAGTTAATATAAGCTTATTATTGTTTTAAAAAAGTTATAAACTGCTTTATTTTAATTAAAAAATAATGCTAGCTAAATTTAAAAAACTAGTATAAAATTAAAATTTTAAGTAATAAAACAGTTACCTTTTTTATTATATTTAAAGCTAGCAACGTAGCTAATATAAATTAAGCTAATATTTTTATTATTTTTTAAAATTATGCTATAATAACAATTTTTATTAAAACACTAATAATAAATAAACTTAAATAAAAATATAATAAGTTTAGCAAGCTTTTTATTTATTAAAATATAAAAATAAATGCTAAAAAATATATAAACTAAAAAAAGCTAGAAATTTAACTTATATAGTTTTATAAAATTATTTATAAATTAACTAAGTTTAAAATATAAGTTTTTAATAATATTTAATATAATAATATTTTTAAAAACTAATATAAAGTTAAAAAATGTTAACTTTATTATAATTTTAAAAAAGTTTTTTGCTAGCAGCTTAAGCTTAGTAGTAGTAAAGAGGTCTTAATTAAATAAACCCTTTTTTTTTTTTTTTTTTGCTTTTAATTTTATTATAGTGCTTAGCAAGCTTTAGTTTAAAAGCTTAGATTTTTTTACGTTTTTTAGCTTTTATTTTAAAAAGCAGTATAAAAAGCTTTATAACGTTAAAAAAAATGTTTACCTTTTTTATTTTTATTAAAAGCAAGCAATAGCGTAATTAATTTTTAAGCGTTAATAGCTATTTAAGTAAACTAGCTATAAGTAAGTATATATTACTATTAAATCTAAAAATAAGCTAAAAAACGTTTACTAAAAAAGTATAGTTTTAATAGCTTATATTAGTAAGCTTAATAAAAGCAATTAGTATTTTTTTAAATTATAAAATTTTAAAATATTAGTTTTAATATATATTTAATATTAGTTTTAAAAAGTTATTAACGTTTTTTTTAGCTTAAGTTAAAGTTTAAAAATAAAATACAAAAGGGCCTTTTTTATTTTTTTTTATTTAACGCTTTTAAAAATATTTTTAAAAGTAAAGCTAGCTTTAGTATTAGCTATAAAGTTAATAAATAGTAAAAAATTAGCTTTAATAACATTTTTATATTTTAGTATATTTAAAAGTTTATTATATAAAAGCGCTGCTTATATAGTTTAGTTAAACGCTTTAATAAAATTAGCTTATATAGCCTTAGTATTAATAAGTTTTAAAGTATACGTATTAAAAAACAATAATATTAAATATTTATATTTGTTTATTACTTACTTTTATTATTATTAAAATTTATTGCAAAAAAATTATTAAGCTTAATTAAGCTTATTTTTATTTTTTTAAGTATATTTTTAAAAGGTATATTTATGTTTTAAAATTTATTATTAATACGTTTATTATTACTAGGTTTTTTAAAAAAGTTATTTATAATAATATTATTAGCTTAAAAACTTAGTACGTTATTATTATAAGCAATGCTATTAATTTATTACTTTTGTTTAAAAAGTTAACTTATATAGCGCAGCATTATAAAAATATATTTATTTATTATTTTATTTAAAAAGGATTTTTATAATAACGTAAAGGTTAAAAGCATATATACTTTTTAAATATATATAAAATAAAAAGAAAATAACTTATAATAACTATTTAATAGTTTATTTTTAATAAAAACTTTTAGTACTTTATTTTAAGTATTTGCTTAATAAAAGTTTTATTAAAGTTAATAAAAATTTTATTAATATTTTATTAAGCTAATAAGTGCTTTATTATTAGTATATATTATTATTATTACTAGTAGTTATAAGTATATGCTTTTATACTTTTATATTAACATTTTTAACTATTAAGCATAAATACTAAGAAAATTTTCTATTTTGCTTTTTTTTTTTAACTTTTTTATTTTTTTTTTTTTATTTTTACTTTACTTTGTACTTATAATATTTACTATTTTTTTATTATAGTTTTTTTGCTAATACTGCTTTAAACTTTTAAGCTTATATGCTTACATATTAAAGTAAATATAATTTTATTATTATTAAAGATGCTATATATATATTTTAATAGCAATATATATATAATACTTACTTTTAGCTTAATTTTAATAAATATTAAAGCAATATTAACTATAAAAAAAAACTATAGCAGTAGTACTAGCTATAACTTGCTGCTAAATAACTTTTAAGCTTTTATTAAATAAATACTAATGCTTTTTTTAATTTTTAGCTTAAGTTTTTTAATATTAACTTAAAATGTAATTAAATTATTTTAAACTAAAATTTTTTGCTTAGCTGCTACTTTATTTAAACTTGTTTACGTTTATAATCTAGTTAGCTATATAAGCTTTAGCAATTTTAAGCAAGTAAAAGCTTTATATTTTTTATTTTTAATAATAATATTTATAATATTTTTAGTTTTAGCTTATATTTAAAGCAATATAGCTTTTTATACTTACTAACTTTGCTACTGCTAATATTGCTAGTACTGCTACTAGCAATATTAACTTACTTACTACTATAGTAGCTTATAATAATAAATCTAACCTTTTTTATACTTTATATTTACTTACTATACTTATATAAAGTAGTGCTATATTTAAAAGTTTTAAAAAAACTAGTTATAGCGTTAAAAATGTATATTTTAACGCTTTTTTTTTTTTTTTTATAAATTATTTATAAAAGTTGTAAATATTAATATACTTTATATTATTTATGCTTAAGTAGCTAACCTAGATTTACTTAGTTTAAATACTACTAAAAAGTTTAAGCTAATTATTAACTATAAAGTTTATAAAATAATTTTAGTTTATTTTTTAAGCAAACTTATTTGCTTACTTTTTAAAACGCTGTTTTTTAATATAAATATAAACTTTTAAACTTTTAATAACTATTATAACTATGCTTTTAATATTTATTAAATATTTAAGCATAAAATCTTTTAAGTTAGCACTTATATAAGTAATTTAACTTTTATTAAAAATAAATAATTTAATACTAATATAAAGCTTTTTAAAAGATTGCTATAAACTAGTATTATAACTTTAGCTAAAAGCACTTTTTTATTAACTTTATTAAAAGCTATAATACTTTTACTATTAAAGCAAAAATAAAAAAATAAATATATATTTAACTTAAAAATGCTAATATTTTTAAAACTATATTTTATTATGTTTAGCTAGTTATTAACTATAAAGCAATATATAATAATAAAATAAATTTTTTTTTATTACTTTAAAGTTATTGCTTATACTATATTAATAGTAGTAAAAAAAGTATATTTTATTAAGCATTAATATAATAAAAACTTTAATAGCTTATTTATTACTTAGAAATATAGTATAAAAAACTAAAAAAAAGCTAAAAATTATTATAAAAATATTAGTAATACTTTTAAAGCTTTAAGCGCTTTTAAATATTTTAACTAAATAAAGCTTAGCAATATTATTTAAAAAAATATAACTTAGCTTATTAAAGCAATTAGTAAGCGTTAAGCTTTTTAAATTTTTAAAAGTGCTATTATTTTTAATTTACTTTTTTTTAATACTTAAGCTAAATAATAATAATAATATTTGCTTAAACTTTTAGCTAAAAATAAAAATATTTATAATATATTTTTAAAGCAATTAAAATATAAAAGCTATAGTAGTTAAAAAAGTGCTTTTTATTATTTAAGCTTTTTAATATAATTTTTATTTATATTTAATATTTATAAAAAGCATAGTTTAAATATAAACTTTTGTTTTATATAATTATTAGTAGCTTTATTGCTAATTACTTTATAGTTATTAGTAGCTTTATTGCTAGTTACTTTATAAGTGCTAGCTACTTTTTAGTTATAAGCTGCTTTATAATTACTAGGTTTATTATAGCTGCTAGTTTTATAATAGTATTATTATAAAGGTTTGCTTTTTGCTAGTATATTATTTAGTTTTATAAAGCGCTTTTTTTTTAGCGTTTAGTAATAATATGCTTTTTATTTAATAAATTTTAATTTAATAAGTATTAAAATAATAACTTGCTACTTAGTAGCAATAAGCGCAATAATAAGCATAAAAACCTTTTTAATAGCTTAAACGTTTAATTTATTATAATATTAGTAGCAATAATACCACTTAGTAGTAATGCTAATACTAGTTTTTACTAAATAAAAAAAGTAATAGCAAAAATAAAACTATTAATATGTTTTTTAAATTAAAAAAAACTTTTAATATGTTATTTAAATTAAAAGACTTTAAAAATAGTTTTTTTAAAATAGTACTTTAGCATATTAAACGCTAACAAGCTAGGTATTATTAATAAAACTATATTATAAGTTTATTATAAAGTAAAAGCATAAAAATAAGCTTTTTTTTTTGTTTTATATATAATTATATTTAATAAAAATATTAAGTAAATTAACTTAGTTTAAAGATTATAGTAAATTATAGTAAACTTTAATAAAAGTTATATAAATTAGCTTATTAGCATTTATAACTATTACTTTTTTACTTTAAAGATTTTTTTTATTTTTATATTAATTTATTACTTAATTGTTTTAATGCTAAATAATATAAATATAACTTTTTAAGTAATTAATTATTAAAATAAAAAAGTTTTGTTACTAATTATATTTTTATAAAGTTATAGCGCTTAGTTATAGCAAGTATAGTATGCTTTTTTTACTAAATCTACTAACCTTTTAAAAAACAAGATTTAAAGTACTCTTATAAGTAATTTAATTAAAAAAGTATATATAAATCTACAACCATTGTTAAATTTATAATAGCTATAAAATTTACAACGCTTATTACTATTTTATAACGCTTACAACTATTGTAGATTTTTTTAATTTCTTAGTATAGTATATAGTAGGCAAGGGCTTTAGACGACTTATCAGACGCCTATTTGGACCTGTAGTTTCAACCACGCACGTACAGTAACAAGGAAGTACGAGGACTTCGCGATTTGTATAGTAGGCTACATTACAATGTAAGCACAGACTGGATAATCCTTCCGGGCGATACATCTGGATCCTTCGACTCTGTCCTGCTGTCCTGTGCCAATGCGACGAGTCCTGCCGGGTTTGTGCAGCCCAGTCCAGGCCAGTCGAGAAAGACCTGCAGCTACTAGGCCAACAGTAGATAGCGAGGACCAAATATTTTTCTTCGCGATAGCTCTGAAAGCCAACCAGAACCATCCGACTACGGATGCCATTCACTTGAGGCAGCTCGGCGACACATAGTTCTGAGGTACGACTCCTACAATCGTGATGATCGACGCACGGGCCATCGTGTCGGTGTCATGAATAAACATGTAGGCAGCATTATGTGATGTTGGTTTTGTCTCTTCATCCTTTTCATCTCTGACATACCAGCGTCGTAATGATAAGACACAGCTGCAGCACCAGTACACTCGCGTATAGAACCCCTGCCTTGGTGTTTCAACTTCCAACGGTCGGTCGCCCAATATCAACGGAGTTTCCGTGAAAATGGTCCAAGGATACTTTGACAGGCACGGTGGACCGAGCTAAGACTTGGTGGTCTCCCGTCTCTTTTCACCTATCATCCCCCCTGGGCGCGATACTGCGACGATGATTTCTTGATTTACGAGTACGTTCCTTTATCCTTGCTCACCTCTATCACTGACCTATCTACCGGGTAATCATATGTATAAAGATAACCGAGAATGTGAGTTGACAAGTCGTGTCGTATGGACAATATCGTTTCCTGCTCCAGGTTCGCTTCCTCCAGGTCCTATTTATTCTCCCACATTCCGTCCGGTATTTCTCAGTCTGCATACTCGTACATACACGTAGGTATTGCAGTGTCCTTTCGAACAACAAAGTATGGTCGCCTATCGATGCCAAGTTGGAAGCACACTTTGTCTCTATTCCGCCTAGCCGGCTTGGATGACTAACCCTAAGCGTCGACAGCTTATACACTAGTACCAGAGAGAGCTGCAGTAGTAATAATACGGAATACTGCCCTGCAGATTACTAGTTACTGAAGAGGACAGGGCGGTATTGTCGATCCTCAGGCCGTGTATCGACAGGGGTAAGCGACGACTGAGGATGAAAGAAGAGGGCGAAGGAGGGCAGAAAAGCGAAGGCAAACAGCAGAAGGAATGTCGTACGGGAATCCGAGCCGGGACTAAAACTACAGTATCATTTCTTACCGTCTACCTATCTGCCACGCCATCGACGGGGTCGGGTTCTTTCCAGACATACTCGTACATGCCGCCGGTAACATCTACGAGTAGGTAATACCCAGCCCTAGATTACGGACTTCTACCGCGCATCTTCAGACGCCTCCCTTGACAGTCTCTCTACCCCAGACTCCACATTTGATCCTACATCATCTTTTATTATCATTGCACATTACTACAGTACCATAGATCAGTCGGGACGATCGTATTCACCCTCTATCATAATTGCGCCCGACGACATTTAGCTCTGATTTATTCGTCACGCGAACCAGTTTGCCTTTCAGCTCCAGTACATACCTGATGCTTCCATATTCTCTGGCGCCATAAACGCCTGGTCATGCCTGCGTTGTTGCCGGAAAGCTCACGGCATCTCTTACATCCAATCCCCTGACGGCAGGCAACTATAATCCAACCCCAACCCGCTTTGGTGGTAACTGAGCTGTCGTACGACTTTCTCCTTTCTAATACGCTTGCAAGCGTTTCCGACGCCGAGGAACCCTTGCCGTGTCGCGGAAGTCAAAGAGACGAGTGTCTATCTCTATCTGTCTAACCTTGTCTCCGCGATTGTGAACCATGCTCATGTTGGCCGGTTTAGACGAGGCCTCTTCTTCTTCTTCTTCTAATGTCGACTCTTCAACCATGTCCCTCTCACCTACCATCTCGGGCAATCCCGGGCCTGGCGCCGTGACGTTGCCGCTTGCGTCCGTGAAGCGCCGCGCCCCGATTGCCTGCCGCAGGTAGGACCGTCCCCGTAGTGTCAACCTCCTGCACCGTAGATCGAGCCCTTCTTTCTCCAAGAAAGTAGTCGGGCAAGACCCCACTTATAGGCTTCCGTGTTGACTCGGTGTGTTTCTAGGTGTCGCCGGCTGCGCAGCAAATGTATTCACGACAAGGTGGCACCCTGCAAGGGTTGCCGGGAAGCTAACGTGGCCGACGAATGGTAATCGAGTCTCTCATCTTCTACTAGCTACTTCCATCTTGCTCTTTCTGACCTGATATTGCTGGCACACAGTTCGTTTCCCAGTCGAGGGGAGCTGGATCATGATCGTTCGTTCCGTCATCCTCGGCAGCGTGCCGATAAGAAAAACAAGCATGAGCTTCTCAAGGTGAAAAGAGAGTCGGGCACAATGTCCGGCCTTGGTCTCGACCCTCTCTCCAATCTCCGGCCACCTCAGCTGGCGAATGAGTGGGATCTGTTGCCACATATGGACGCGATAGTTGATGGTATCCATACATTTATCCGTCATTTCTATCAGATAGGCTTCATTCCCAAAAAGCTTTTCATCAGCGGCCTAAGGGAGAGCCCCCAGTCCGTCAGCGTCTTTCTGTTGCTCAGCATCCTCTGCATCGGCGCCAGGTTCAACAAGTATTTCATCAAGAAGTACGGCAATGGGCTCAAGGCTGCCGATGACTTCATGCAAAAGGCGCAACGGCTGGCCATCAATGAGATATACTTGGAGCCCACGTTGGAGAGGTGTCAGGCCTTCTACTTGCTTAGCATTGCCGAGCAGGGGTCGGGAAAATCAAATACAAGCTATGTAGGTTGTCCATGTCGGCTTTTCTGGGAACCCTTTGCTCATGTCTAGCCAAGATAAGCGCCGGAATAGCCTTCCGGATGGCGGCTCTGATGCGGCTCCATCGTGAGGAGGCCTACAGTCCCATCACGGCCAAGTCCCATATCGTACAAAGAATACGGGCAGAGGCGGCAAGACGCACATTTGTGAGTGAAGCTACGACAGTGGAAATGCCCATGTCTACGCCCGCCTTGGAGCTCTCAGATACTGACGATTATGTGTGGCAAAATAGTGGATGTTGCATAGTGAGTAGAAGACTTTAGTCGTCGGGGCCGATGCACTATGCTAACAGTGAAATTTCTAGGTCAGGATAACTTGCACTCCGGTCCTTACAAGCCCGTGTCGCTGGGGCCTAGCGACATCACAGCCCTCCTGCCCTGCGACGAAGCGGATTTCGAGGCCGGGAGAATACCGGAGAAGCGGGCGGCACTCGAGGGCACCCCACCAGCCATCGCCGACCCCAGCCTGTGTTCACTGCGGCCTCGACCTTTACTCGCCTCTCTCATGCAGGTCCATAATTTCTGGGGCATTATCGCCCGTCGCGTACTCCATAATGAGAAAGACTGGCGGCCGCAAGACGATGATAGCGAGTTTTCGAAGCTGCACCGGAGGCTGAGGGAATGGGAAAGAGATTTGCCTCCGGAGCATGCATTTGGAAGGATACTGCTAGGTGGTTATAGACACTATGAGGAAGATCTGGTAAGTCGTGCAAGAAAACACGTACCTAAGGATTACCGTTACCGCGCACGCGACTAATACTGTACTGCCCAAGGCATATCTGAGCCTAACTGGCTGTCTGCGACTGTGTCACATTGTCCTGCGCAAGGTTTACATGAGCGAGTGAGTCCTTGTCTCTCAACCTCGACTCCTGGGCCTCGGGTTATGTATATGTGCTGACGTAGCCGGCTAGGATGATCAGGCATGCTCAAGGAGATCCAAGCGATCCGGAAGTGAGGTTCTATCAGAACATGTCCAACGATCTTTTCTGCAATGTACGAGTATTGTATGAGCAGGTCGATGCTCATTTCGAAGGCGGCACACCCGTGGAGAGCCTGGGATCACAGATGGCTGTAAGTGGCATGTCTAAGAGATACGTACAGCTTCTTCCCCTTTGGCTGACACCGGCAGGCCTTCATCATATACAGTTGCGGCTTACTAGCTTCGTACTTGGTCAAGTTCCCACAGTGTGAGTTCTGCCGTCGTTCCATATCGTGGCGTTTAGTATTGTTGACAAGGCCTGGATAGTGGATATACAGCACGTGGGAAACGACCTGCAAGCGGCCCAAGCCGAGGGTCGCATGATTTATGCCCGCAGTCTTGGGATATTAAGAGCATACTCGCACACGTGGCCGCTAGCAACCGCCTGGGCTAACGGGTTGGAAAAGTGGTTCAAAGATCAGAACCCGAAGAAGATCTTGTTCCAATCAGGCACCATGACAGACGGTGTAAGTAGTAGCACATGATTCAAGCGCCGCTCGAGATCGATCGAGGCTAACTTACAGCTGCACCAGATTGAAGATCCCCAGCCGTACGCTCTCAGCACCGTCCACCCGCGTCTCAGCGGCCCGGACCTACGCGGCACAACCTCGATCAAAAAGTTCCACGCCGCACGTGCTACGACGCCGCCCGGGACGGACAATCGGACTAACAGCGAGGAAATGGAGGCCAGGGGCGAGCCCTCACGTCTCGCGCCCTTACAGCATGCCCCGGGTGGCTATACCGAGCCCGTCTGTCTACCGCCACTCTCACAGGCGCAATACGTGACCTCGTCTTCGCAAGCTCATACGGCG
The DNA here is from genome assembly GCA_022579005.1 of Poronia punctata. Classification (NCBI taxonomy): domain Eukaryota; kingdom Fungi; phylum Ascomycota; class Sordariomycetes; order Xylariales; family Xylariaceae; genus Poronia; species Poronia punctata. The sequence goes on along the minus strand of MU401506.1, from coordinate 168,609 downwards.
CAACCTTACATGTCATCCTCATCTTATGCGCCGCCTACTCCACCGCAAGCCGCTCTCACTCAACCTCATCAACCGCACCATCCCTCCCAGCCGCAACAAGAAGCACAACTGCGTCAACAGCAAGCGCAACAGCAAACCCATCCTCACGTGCATATGGTCCCTCAACCACAACCACAGCCACAACCACAACCAGAGCCCCAACCTCAACCTCAACCTCAGGCACAGACTCCCCAGTCGGCCTACGCAGCCCAACCATTTGAGCCCAACTCGGGTCTACACATGTTGATCCAGGCCTCGGGCTCCTCCCACCCACAATCAGCACCGTCAATAGATGCCTACGCGGCCGCTTACTACAACGAGTACGGCCAAATGGCACTAAACGACGGCTTCGATTCAAATCTGCAGATTATGGTAGATGGCGGAGCGCGCTGGACTGCTATAGACGCCACGACTGCTATTTACAGCCCGTACGGACCCATTGGAACAGGACCTTGAATCACTTGTCCTGTCTACGATGGCTTTTGGATAATATCCAAGCCGTAAATACTTACGGGATAACCTCGGCTTGTCTGTAATGTAATCGCTCACTTGATCGATCCCCTTAGGCCGTCTTTCAAGACGACAATCAAACAATACAACAAAGTATTAACTCACGACAGCCCAAACTCATTCTTATCACCGCTGTCAACGAGGTGTTTACGCATCCCTTATATTATGCCACATTATATGTCCAGACTCCACATCTAAATGAACAGCGACTTATACCCCTACACCCCCCTTTTTCACCGTCATAGAAGCCCAACTTTTCTCCTTCATCTTGCGGATTACTCGGACACATTTCATTGATCAAACTGGATTGTACCATTTTGAAAAGCCGGGATGAGATCGGCCATCTTTTCGGGTCGAAGCGCCCGACATATCCATACATACATTTTCATCTGGGCTGTCTTTTCATATCGTGTATCTATACTTATGGGATCGGACGGCGCACAAAGGCTGGAGTTGGTTGGACCGGATAGGAACGAGCGATTGGGTATGTATGGTACGGCAAAAGGGTATAAGATCAAGATTTATGTAGAACGAGGAGAAAATGCAACTTGAAGTAAAATAAAGCAGGGTTCATGATGTATAACTTTCATGATGTAAAACTAAATAGGTTAAGGGTGTACGCATACCTGCCGTTCCCTAACCGCCATCATAATGAGGTCTCGATATCCCAGCACACTTACATAAAAATAAAAATAAGGGAGCTAACAATATTAGCTCATGATACATAAATCACCGGTGTTGATTGTACAATCACATATAATCATCAAAAGCGATTCAACACGACATAGCGGTACGAGGGGTTTGATATTTCTATAACACCAGAACTACTCTACCAACGACCTCCCCCAGCGCAAGCAAGGTTTGTTTAGCTTAGGTGGTATTGAGTGGAGGGGGTAGACGGCGGACTGGGGTTTCATAAAATAAATGTCCCTAAAACGGACGGCAGAGGCGGCTTTCCTCTGGGAACATTGGATGAAGTCGTCTGACATTGACATCAGTCCAACGTCGTCCGCATGACGCGACGCTTATTGTGTTTTGGGTCTCGCTGTCTTTGCATCCTAGATCCCTCTTCCTCAGTGTGCACAAGCACTGGGCCGGATTCGAGGTGTATAATGTTCACTTGAACATTTTCAGACACACGGAGAGATAGGTGCATCGTCGACTTTCTCTTTCACGCTTTGGGGGGTATCTTCATGACAACCACCCCGTAATTCATCTTTTTACATGACTTCGTGACCCCAATCGTATAGTAGAAAGGGGCGTACATGATGAGACTATACTCTTTAACAGTAACGTCTCCGGGGGGTGTGATTCCGCTCTCAAAACCGGATCTAAACTCAGCAAAGGATACACAAGTGGTGAGATGGCATCGTGTAAAGTATGCGGGGGATGGGTATGTGATATCGGGGATGTGACCGGGGGAGGGTATTTGGACTAATAAGGCAATGTCGGCGTAGGGATCTATATACACATGGCTCATTCATATGTCGGGATGATGATCGGGGGAAATCGTTGCTGGGGATGGGGCTGAGTGGGTAGGGCGTCGTTGCTGGGTTACTTTCGACTTTGATACGCAGGAAGCCTGGATTCGCCCGGATTTGCTGGGTCGAGGGGGGAGGCAAAGCTGCGCTTCTCGGTTGTGGCGGGCTAGGGGTACGGGGCTCGGCACGACAGATAGACGGAAAAGGGACGTTAGGTCGGAATATGCTTTCATGTCTGATGCATGACGGCCGAAGAGCCACCCAGTTGGCGCTTAACCTGTTCCCGAGCCCATCTAGCAGTCTCAATCGTGCGTTGCTGGAACTCGCGGTTTGTCTTCGTCTCCTTGATCATGGCACTGATCCAGTCTTGTCGGAACCCTTCGACCAGCTCTCCGTGAGGATAGGCATCGGCCAAGTCACTGTCTAGCTGTTAGTACGTCGATGGGGACGCGGCACAGGCATGGTTCAATATACATACCCAATGACTCCCATGGCGGATCTCATGAGCGACTCGCTCCGGTTCATATCCTGGGATACGATATTGAGAAGTTGGAAGATGGACTCGACGTAGGGCTGAAGAGCTTGGGCTGTCAAACAGTTAGTAAGGGTACCATTTCGTTTCTGGCGGCCAAAGACCTACTCTTGCCACCCGACTTCATTGCACCAATAATGCCGCCCCAGGCATCCATGATACCCTCTCGCAGAGAGATGACATAATCAAACATCTCGTAAGAACCATCGGGAGCCGCCGTAACGGCTGCCGCCTGCTGGAGCACCTGTGCGACCACCGACAGGTAAGTCTCGAAATGACCGCCAATAGCACTGGCAATGTCGCCGAAGCACTGCAGGATGGCCGGCTTAAACTGGTTCGACAGCGCCGCGCTCTGTGACTGCATGTTAGCTCAGGTATCCCGACAAGACATAACAATATGCATTTTGGGGCAAGACATACCCTGAGGTTGTTTAGTAGATAGTTCATAAAGTTATCACAGTATGGCTGGCTCCTCTCGCCCATGGAACGCGTGATGTCGCTCACCAGGCCAATAGCCATGGAGCAGACAGCAGGCTCTTCCTGATTGGCCAAGGCGTTGTACAGGAAGGGAGCAAAAGCATCCATGTACTTGATAAAGTCCTCTTCCATGGCGTTGGCAAGGCCGCTGATGGTGGCAAATACAGCCTCGGGAACACTGGACTTGGGCCCGACGGTGCTCAAGATCTGAAGAACGACTTGCATGATTCTATCACCTTGCGGCGCGATCTCCTTCTCTAGCCGTTGGATAATGGCCTGAAGAACCGTGTTAAGACTGGTCTGCATTTCCTCCAGGGTAATCTTATCCTCGATGCTCTGGACTTCGCTTTGCAGCGGCACCGTCTCCTCAAGGCGTTTGATTATCACGTCCGACAGCTGAGCCACAGAGGGGAAGCTGTCGGTCGCGGCATGTTGAACGAAGGCACTGAGAACTTCGTACGACGTCGTCCGCACTGTTCCGTCTACTGTAATCTGCGCCGTCACTTCCAGCAGCGTCTGGACACTCTGATTGAAGTGAGGAGTCAGGGGGTTGGAGCTAGCATCGAAATCGCCCGAGAAGCGCTCGGCAAGGTTCATGAGCGACCAGCAGCAAGACGCGGCCATCTTAGGGTTGTGAACGCCGGTGAACAGAGCCCGGACGAGCTGGTCGAAATGTGCGTCAGGGTCGATGGCGGACGAGCAGAACTCGGTGATCCGACCCAATGCGTATGCCGTCGAGTCCCTGACGAAAACAGAGGGGTCTTCCATCATAGTAATCAGGATGGGCAGGGCCTGCTTCACGATTGGCTCGAGAACGCTTTCTTCAGGACCCTCCATGATGGCACCGAACGCAGCGACGGCAGCCTCACGGAAATGCCAGTCTTCGTTACGTAGGTGCTGCTCAACAAACTGGAGTACGGGCGGGACAATGTTAGGGCCGACGGCCTGGGCATATAACTGAAGACACTGGTATGCGGCCCGGGGTAGGTTATACTCGTCATCCGTGGCATCCTCGTCTTGCTTGGTAAGGAGAATCAGTAGCTGGGGAACGACTTCTCCCGTCGCAACACGCGCAAAGTTGTAAAAGGGACGCATCTGATCGGCAGATTCAACCTGTCGTCGCCCGTGATTAGCACGCGCCGCCGCGAAAAATCCAGCCCGAGTTGATAGTACGCACCTGGCTATTGTCCTCCTCGATGTTGATCTCCTCTTCGCATACCGTACTCCAAAATTCCACGGCCAGTTTTGCGACATCTTCGTCTTCATTTTTCATGCCCAAAATGGTCAATCCAAAGAGCGCCTTCTCCATATAGAACCGCATGTTCTCGTAGTAAAGAGCCATGATGCGGTTAAGGCAGCCGAATGCCCCCTGTTGTATCCGCGAATCATCGGCTTGTGTGGCCTCGCATACAACCTGCATGATGTAGTTCCGCTCGCCCTCGTGCTTGAAGTTATTGCCGACGAACTCGAGTGAGTCGCCAAGTGCTGAAATAGCCGAGAGCCGAATCTCCATATTTGTCTCTTCTTTGCGCGCGCCCTGCACAACAGCGGTCAAGATAGCATTCGAGTGCGCGACCAAGGCCGCTCGCAGATCGGCATCTTGACTGTCGCAAATGTAGCCGATACATGTCAGGGAGGCCTGCTTCTGATGGGGAGCGCCAGCGCTAACATTCTGCACCAATGTGCCCATGAGCTCAGACCATTGTTCTCTAGGCAGTTCAATACCTGCGATGGAGGCGATGACCTGGGCAGCAGCATTGCCAGCCTGCGAGTTGCTCGACGATAGTGTCTGCAGGGTTAACGCCTTAACCTGGTTCTTGGTCTCTTGGTCTGTCTGTTGTAGCCATTTCGCCTGTGACTCTTGCTGCCGGGCCGCTTCACGGGCACTGAAGGCATTCTTTAGAGCGAGACCGGCGGCAACTCGGATCTGGGGCTCGGCGTTCTCATCGGCAAGAGCTTGGACGAGGGTTGCTAGGTACAAAGGCTGGGATATATCGTCAACATCACCGTCTATCACCGTAGCGTCAAGGAGGGTAGAGACGCGCGGGGAAAGGGGGAACCCACGAAGTTGGTCTCCGCAGCCTGGGAGAGCTGTTGCTCGGCGCTATTACGCGTGGCAGCATCTACAGGTAGAAGGGTGAGGTTTTAGCTAGATGAACCACAAGAGGAAAGGTTCGACCGCGCTTTCGACCCGCTTTGGTCGTCATAGGAAGCGATTGCATGTATTGAATAGCAGACGACATGACTTACCTGTTGCCAGCGAATTGCGGAGGACTGTGTTGATATCACCTGCTTCAGCCATTATGTAGTTTTGTGTCGCGTAACAACTATGAGGATAGTTGGCAACACGATGTGTCCAGGTGTTGATATTTAGTTTGTTTGTTGTGAGGAAAAAAGAAAAGGCCGATGCTGGCTTGGAGGGGGTGCCCTTGGTCTTTCGGTATTATGAAGCCTATGGTAGAGTGAAGAGCGTCAAGTAAGATGAAGGAGGGGAAGAAGTTGAACACGAAAAGGACTAATCAGCTCTGGGTATATTGAGGACTGGCCCAAGACGCGAATGAAAAGTTGTCTGAAGCTTTGGAAAGGAAGTCGGAAGGTTGCAGAAAGGAGGTGGTGGACACTGGTGGTGGAATAATGCAGAAATGTAGAAATGCAGGGTGTTTCGTCACCTGGTGGACAGTGGGAGATGTTGAGCTAAGCGACAAAGGGTAAGATGGGGTGTGTTTTCATGCTCCAAAACACCACATAGGGTTAGAGTGTACCTATAAGGCGGACGACGAGGGGGCGCAAAGTGGGTCAGAGTTGAATATTTTTGTTGACAATCACAAGCCAGGACGGGGGGACACCAAAGCAACCACAACGCCTGACAGCTGATTCTCACTTGCCGCCATCTGTGTCGTGCTTAAGAGTGGGGTACAAAAAGCGCCTAGTCTAGTGCAGAAAATGGGGATATCGGCAAAAATAAACAAGCAACACAAGTCATACACGTACAGGTTGGAAATGTTTTATATTCACACAGCCTACATTAGGTAGGTAGTAGGTATATCTAATATAGTGCCTAGCCATAAGGAATGCTGTGATATTGTCGTTGTGACTCATAGAAGACCTCCAATATGAACATATAAGCTCAGGCTCTGAACTACGTGTTTTCAATCTTCAAGCTCAAAATAATAATACCTCCCAAAATACCTACCTACTTGTACATCCTAGTAGGCGCCTAGTAGCCTACAGGCCGCTGTGCAGGACAGTACTCGTAGATTATAGGCATACGACGGCCTCAGCCGGGTCGGGACAGTGCCTACACGTGCATCCTAACCTTAGTTTACATGCGCCTACCTAATAACCCAAGTTTAAGCATTATGTATGTTACTCGGTATGTACAAACTTATACCGCAAGTCCCTACGAGGCAAGCCATCATACAATTCGTTGAAGTGTTCTATGAACCACAATTGGCTTAACCTAGAGAGCAGCCGTCGTACCTGCTTCCGTGCTTATCGACCAAGCTGGGAGATGCGGGGGTAGTGGTAGGCAAGGTAGTCGGCAGTGGACATGAGCTTACTTACACCGCTTATATCGCACATGGGTATCGCAAATGCATGTAGGTACCAAATAATTATTTTTTTACCTACTCATTACCTACCTCCTTGAGATTATCATGTTAGGAATGAATGTCCTTCCTCAGCGCCCGGTTTCTCTCCTTCCGACTCTCCCTCGAGCCTGCCTGCAAGTAGACTAGTTAGGTAGATTGAAGGCTCAACTGGAAATGGAGGTGTGCAAGGGAAGGGCGGTGACACATCCCCACAAGGAAACAATGAAAGTCTGATCCCCCCCCCGCGCATATCCGCCCGACTGGTCATTTCACCGGTCATCTTTTTGTTCTATCGCTTTTCTTTTCTTTATCTTGCCTTTGTTCCTTGTTCTTCTGAAGCGTTGTAACCTACTCGTAGTGCGCAGTCTGTGACAAGGTCGAGCTGCTTCTACGTGTACTTGGTAAGCGTCCGGGAGAGCAATGCCAAGCAAAGGCGAGAGTGCCAAGGGTAACTTCCTCTCAGGCTTGGCTCCGGCTTTGTTGCATTTACGTGGTATGATAGGTATGTTGTTATATATCTCCAGGGTAAATAACACCGTATTCGTTTTCAGTTAAAATACCCATCGACAATACGAGGCTGGCGATACTTGCTGCTGTGGTGTGCTTTCAACGAACGTTCAAGAACTGGAAACGTTATACACATATGGCGTCTGCCCCTGGCTAGTCCTTACAACTACCCGTGACACCCTCTCTGGCTTACGAATATCCCCAAACATTATTGCACTGGTGGGTGGAAGGCATCTTATCGTCGTCTATCACAAAACTTTCAACAATTATGATGTATCGCCGATACTTGGCGGCTATGGTTAGAATTGAATGGTATCTAGTTGACAGCCATGAAGGCCTAACCAGGTTTCAGTAATGCCTATGTGAAGAACAAAGCCTGGCGAGTGTCACGGATCATAGAGACTGAGCGATGAGAATGTACAAATGGAGTTCCCTTTATTTACGACGGTAAAATCTAAAACCTCAACCGTACCTCTAGACGGGAGCGCATATCCGCCGCCAATGAATCCAGCCGGATCCCTAGAAACGCCTACATTGCTAACCGACCAACTCGCTGTAAATGCAATCAAAAAAGCAAACCATAGCTTTCAAATCTATAGGCCGGGTATTGTCCCACCCTTCTTTCGTAGACTTCCCATCGAGTATCAATTATAACTGTATCGTCCTTTTTTTTTCTTTTCTTCTGTCTTCCTTTTACCACGTGAAGCTTTCCTCGACAAAGTCGACAACGTTCTCGGCGCACTGCACCTCACGCACGGCTTGACGCACGTCGTCGGCCAGCGCGCCGGGGCCGCAGACAGTGACAACCATCGCTCCGACCTGCTGTTCCACTTCTCGTTGAAGGATGGTAGAGATACCTGGCCGGCCTGGGAGCATTTGGACGGTGCTCGAGGCAGAGATGATCTCTTTCGAGTTCTTGGGCCGGGTAACGAAGAGTCTGATATTCAAAATCTCGCGACGTCGTGGCATGCGCAGAATCTCATCCATCCATGGACGGACCCACTCTAGCGCTTCCGTGTCACGCATGACCCAGACTAGGGTAACCCGTCTCGTGGCGATTGTTCCGTTATTGAAGCCTTCCAGGAGCGGCTTTAGATACGAGAGCTGGTGGGTGATGCCCGTTGAGCCGGCAAAGAGAACGGCGTGGCCGTAGGAGTCGAGAGAATGATGGCCTGCGTAAGGTCCCTCCATAGCGGCCTTTATGCGTATCGTTTGCGTGGCGGCCCTGCTCGCCGTGTCGAACAGTTGTCGCGTAAAGCCTGTATGGGCGCCGATGACAAAAGAAACCGAGGTTGTACCTTTGCGGATGACGGCACCTGGCTTCTCCGCTGGGGCTTTCTCGCCTAGTACTCTGTCCGACTCGTCGGGGTGATGTTCAACCCAAGCAATGGAAAAGGGGTGGTTCTCCCAAGCCGAAACTCCCATGAAACGAACATAGGCATGGGTACCCGGAGAGACATCGACGTGTCGGGGTAGGTGCATCGTCACTCGGCTGCATTCACCCGGTAAGGCTTCAACTACTGCTTCGGTCCAGCCACGCTTGGAAGACCAGTTATTGTAGGCGAGGCGCAACATGCGGGCGAACCGCTCCAAGAACCAGAGTAAGAAAATGGCAATCATCCACGGAAGCTGCGGCAGACCACCAGGGATCGCGGCCGAGGCACAGTGGACCAGGGTCAAGGCAAACACGAGGAGAGCCAGCACGATATGAACGTTGAGGAAGGTCTCGTAGAAGGCATGGCGCACTGGCCCGAGTGATAGAAAGAAGATGAACAAGAGGCAGATGGTGCCACCGAAACCAGAGGCAATAAATGTCTCGTGGCGAATCTTTTGGCCCAAGCTATCCCAACCAGCGGCAGCAACTTGAACGCCCGCCCAGGCGATCGTATGGACCAAGGTCTCCAGCACTACCATACGACCCATCCAACGATGTAGTAGGTTATAGGTATCGAAGCTGACCTTCAACAGCGAGATGAGGGGATTATTTCGGCCGGCGAGAATGATCAAAGGAACCATGTTGACGACGGCGAGGGTCCCCGATCGGCCGCGAACCTCGGCGGCGAGGGCATAGTGATTTTCTTGTGACCAGTCCAAGTAGAACATGTAGACGATGTTGCTGATTAGATAGCCACCAAGGATGACTGAGTGTAGTCGGGATGGCAAGGTGCCAATATTGAGGGCTGATGATAGTCGGATCTCTCGATTATGTCGCTTGCGCCAAAAAGGGGCGTATGTGAGGTTTTTCTTCAGGCTAGGCATCCAACTCCACTGCGAAGACTTCCAGTACCCTTGCTGATCGGCTGTTAACGACATGGCAGATACATGGCGCAGTTTTGCCCATGCTATTTCCAGAAGCCTCAGAATGAGGACGATCAGCGCGAGTATGCCCAGCGACCACCAAAGAGAGTCCTTGAATATCATGTTCACTGTCTGGTTGACACCCGTTAAACCTGTAGCGTACGGCGCTATAGTGGCAGCCGCGTCGGCCTCGCCTGTAGGCGTTGGTGTTATTAAAGTCGACGTCATGTCGATGGCTCGTAATGCGACCATTAGGGATGTCGTGATAGAACCGGTGGTGGCAGCGATCCGGCGCTGCAATAATAAGATGTTGAGTACTTGTTAGTTTGTGTGCCTAGATGGCAGTATTCGATAACCCCGTTGCCTGACCGGGGTGGAAAACGGGGGACAAGGGCAGATCTATACTGCCGTAAGTGAGTTGGTCGATGATCCAGATCCTCGGGGGTTAAAGGGTTTTATTTGTAAGAAACGCCTTTTTCAGAAAGGCATTGTGTTGTCTGTCCCTTTGTAAGAACCAGGTAAGTGATAGGCAAGCGAACGTCTTGTTATTGTGACCTTGACAGCGCTTTGTCTTGGTTGAACAGCCGTCGACTCTGGTTGATCGTTCCTTTGTCTGCTGGATAAATGGAGGACAATGGGAGAACCTGCAAGAAAAGGCGATGCGTATGACTCGAGATTGACGGGACACGGCTATCTTTAGCGGTCTTTGTCAGGTGTAGACGGTACTCCCAGATAAGTACCTTGTCTAACAAACACTGCTAGAGGCACGTATGTACGTGTGGATCAGGATACTGATGGATCTAAAATGAGCTCGTCTCCCGATTGTTATACCGGAAGGGCGTATATCTTCAACAGGCCACAGAACAGGCCAACGTATAAATATGCCCTGACAGTACGTAGACCACTCGTAGGTAGTAGTGCAAGGTATATATATCGTCAAAGAATGTGGAAGCGCGTCCAGCGGCTGTATTGGTATATATACCAGGGCCTCACAAATGAATGAGTGTACCGACTTTTCTCAGCTCTGTCTATGTAGATGGAAAAAAAGGTCCTGTTGTGGGAAGCAAATTGCGGCTATCGGCCGAACGGTCTTGCTGTTGCTAATAAACTTGTTTTCCTGGGCAACCGCCTGGGCACGGTAGCGACTGCCAATCGTTATGGAACGTGGATAACGAGGGTAATGGGCTTAACAAGACCTAATGGGCAAAGAATCGAAATCAAAACTGTCAATTCCACTAGGAAGAGTCAACATGAATCAGAGGCCGTGGACATACAGCATTTATGATAAAACTACGTTGCCCCTAGCCAGCCCTTTCTCCCAACCACCCCACCGACGAACAATTCCAAGACTTCTCATTACTTGCAAAATGCCCCTAGCCGGATTTTAGTGGTACGATAGGCATATCAACAGGACAGCCATCGGCCCTGGTGGCCTGGCTTCTGGCCTGGTGGCGTACCAAACCTTTGTTAGCTTTGGTGGGGTTTCCCCTTTCTCTGAGCGTTCGTATCTCACATCCTGCACGATACAAACGATGAGGGCGGGCAAGATATTCATGGGCCCATGTCTGCCGACAAGGCCGCACCAGGGATGGGATTTGTGCATGTAAAACAAACGGGCTTTCGGGAGCTTGCCACCTATCATTCTACGCTGTCGCGATACAGTTACAGCGGCTCATAGCCAATAATTGGCATAGAAAGGTGGGCTCACGACTCACAGCTCACTAGCAGCCGTGACTCGCCGACCTGTTCACTGGTAGCTTTACAAGTACAGAGGTACCTACGATGTCGCATTGGATCTGTTCTTGTGGATCTGGCAGGCGGGAACACCCATGACGGGCCTGGTAGAACCCTAGCACACCTGAAAATTACCACTCACCGACGGACGACAGGGGGCATAGAAGCACTAGTGCAGATCTCAGATTATCCCTGTTTGAAACGAAACGCAACGCTTGATTGGTCGCTGACTTTTCACTAGCTGCGACAGTCTCGGCTAGCTCTGCAAGATGTACTCCTAAACACCCGGCCGTCCACACATCGTAGGCCCAGGCACATGGCGTTTTTTCTCGGACCAGGCGGCCTGCCAAACGCGCGCTTTCTCACCAATGGATCAAATTCCATGTTTTGTCTCCAGAACCGACTGATTGGATCTGAATTCTCCTTCAATGTCGGCCGCGCCAATGCATTTTTTTTATCTTCTCATCTGCGCCTACAAAATGACGATTAGCGTTTATCACATGTGGTATCTAGTGCTTTTTGAGCTTAGCCTTGCGATCTACAGGATATCCCCAGGTAACTTCAAATAAGCCTGTCCATTTGAAATTGCTCGCACCTTCATGCGTATCACTATTTATATAAACAAGGTAGGATTCGACAATCTGCAGACTTGTCAACTTTATCCTCATTCGCGTTGTCCTTAGTCTGTGATAAGAGTGAGATGGCACTTGTATTTCGGTTCAACTTTCCATCTACAGGTGGTCAATTTGACTTCTTGCGCTTATTATGAGTTGTTTGTCCACGAGTGCCATGCATACGAGTACGCAATCAGCGCGTCACGGGAAAGGCCCCAAAGCTTCAAACCCTCATGCGATTTGTGAGTCGCAATAGGATACGTGTATACGTAAGTTTTGCGTAATAAGACGTGGAGTACAGGGCAAATCTCCGAGGCCCTTTCCTAGAGTACCTATAGCACTCATCAGTAATGGCATTCCTCATATTAGTACGTGAAGCAAAGTATCATTCATTAAAATCACAACGACAGGACCCGGGCTGCCCGGCAACCTCATCACATTAAAAAGGCGGCCATCACAAACATGCCCGGCGTTCTAGGGCAAATATTAAGGGGCAATGCTAATGCCGCTTCGGCGTAGGCTAGGTAGGTACTCGCAGATTAGTGATACAAAGTGGCTTCGGGTGTTTTCGCCTGTTTATTAGTATTGTCTCACCTTCCTTTCGTTTATGCTATTGAGTGTAAATAACAGCAAAATCAATGTGGAGCGTAGTCACCAGCAACAGTCTGGCTGTCCTTGTATTAATTCCCTAGACTAGTATATTTCTTACGGCTCGAATATCCCAAGCCTTTGTTGGTGTCTGCTTGGTGTCCTAGATTTGTGCATCAAGAAATAGGATATAGTGTTCGCCGAGGCTGGTGAAGAAGGGGTTATAGTGATGACTCACAAGCCAACACAATAGCTACCTAGGCTAGATGTTATTTGCCAGATGAGGTACTAGGATTGTGAAATCTTATGTGAGATCGTAAGGGTTGACAAATAGAGACAGTCGGGGAAAAAGAGAGAGCAAGGATGTAAGAATGAATAAAATGCGAGACAACGGCACGGCACTGGCCACGTAAACTTCCTACACGATTTAACGGGGTTTTTGCCGTGCTGCTGCGGGATTCAAAAATTGTTCGTTACACCACGAGGACGGAACACACAAAGGAAATATGCCGTGTGAGCTGGTGACTGAAACATATGGCGTCCAATTACCAGCGCGCTATGAGCTCCGCCGGCTAGACCCAGACATCGAGCCCTGGCTCCGTGCTCTATCCGCATACGTTTTATTGTTGGACTTGCCGATCTATACGCCCTTATACAAGGACAGGCAGCCTATCAAGCGACTGCTCGAAGATAATCGGAAAAGAAAGGCGGCGCAACTTCACTGCGTTGAAAGTGGTCTTTCGTATGGCATATTTGACAAGGAGTATCGTTACAAGAGGCCGGAATCCGCCGCGACCGGTGGGGCGGTATACTGGCATGAGATTGACCCAGATGATCCGGATCTCGAAGAAACAGGCCAACAGAAATTACTCGAGGCAATAGATTTCCCCATAGTCTGTGCCGCGCTGAGTTACGACAAAGCTATTCCAATCCCTCCAGAAGTGATGGAGGGCGTAGTTGGATTTATTCCGGAATACAACTACCCCCGGACTTTCTTAGCCGCAAGCCTCTCATCTGTCGGGTACAAGCCGGAGACTCCAAAGAGGGGCGAGGTTCTCGTTCGCGGCGGAACTATGACAAGAAGGGACTATGTCGGCCGAGGGTTGATGACGGCCATATCTCGCTTTATCATGCACGACGCACACGTACGAGGCTTCAAAAAGATCGATATGCCTATGGCTAATGCAAGTGTCAGCAAAATTTGGCTAAATCCACCGGCTCCGTACAGGGCCGAGTTGGTAGTAGACATAGATATCCGCGAAAACGAGGTGGAAATCGATGGCAAAATGGTGAGGTTATTTTCCGAGGCGAAATCGGGACTCTTTCAATTTGCCATCCTTCATCTCAGGTAGTCCACCATACTGGGGAATAAAAGTCTGGACTCAGAAGCAAGATTGAGAGGGGCTCATCTCTTGTTTCTGTTAATGGGCTTCTCCATTCTTCTACCAGTAATCGAAATGTCCATATGATGATACCTATAGGCCCGACCACCACGGCTACGTGTTCTTCACAAAGCCCTAGAATAGGTAGAATAGGTACCTATACACCCAAGATATACGAGTTTACCATACATCAAGAGCCTTTAAAGAGACCACGAACAACAAGAAAAGCAGTAAGCAATACTGATTTTCGGTTATATGCATATAACTTATTTCTTCGTGAAACACTCCACGTTATCGGGGCTCGACTGTGTACCAATGGGAAGGCGATACTGGAGCATGCATTATTTACATGTTTTGTACCTACGGCAGGTGCGTTTGAAGCAAAATATGGCTAGTTTTGAGCAGTTGCTTGAGATAGTATTTTTGCCAGCTTAATGTCCTTAGACCCTGCCTGCAAATGGAACATTTTAATCTGGCACCAGTTATGATTCCATTGTCGCCCTAAGGATCTGTTATTAAACGCTTCCACCATCTGGTTTCCTTCGGGGCATCACCATAACAGACCCGTATGGGGTCGGTAGCAAGCCTCGCCGTCAACAACAACTAAGTGACATTGCTGAGCATGTTGCGTCCACCACATTTCCAGGCGTGACACGTTTAGCGCCTAACCAAAAGCCTTTCCGAGTCTTGCTGAGGGGCCACGAATTTCTCCATGTCTCGATTTATCAACCCGGCCAAGATAGGCCTTCTCGCTCTCATCGAGCTTTATACAAACAAGACCGTGCCTGCATCGTCAATTGTCGAGGTGCTTTCTTTCGTCACCTCTCATGTAATCGACAATGATTTTACGACCTCGACTGTGACGGCTAGCAGAGAGTGGCGGCCAGCAGAGAGTACGGTGAGACTTGTGATATCCATTGCCGATTTCGAGAAAGTCCTGTCGCCCCATACCGCCGCTTCTGGCATACCTGGGCGAAATCTATGGTACGTATTCGTCCATAGACTTTGGGAAATCGACTCTCTCGATACTTTACACAAGTTCTTCGACGACTGTTCGGCGCTGCTTGCCAAGACCAAAGATGAACTTCGAAGGGAGTCTGAAATGGGCATCCCACCCCCGCCGCCAGATACCATTCTGTTGTCCCGGAACTCGCCATTTGGGGCATTCGTGCGCAGGTGCCAACTTGAATTCACTCGCCTCCGCTTCCATGATGTGACGGAGCTATGGAAAAGCTTTGTCAAGTATCGCCAAACCACCGCAGCTTACTATAGGAAGAAAACACCTTCGTTCCAACGACTTAGTTTTGACAATGTCCTCGTTGCTGGGTCAAACGAATGGGGCCAAGCTGTCGAGGCACTAGCTTCGGTAGCATACGGAGATATGCTTAGGGACGATCCAGAAGCAACCATGCCGGTGAGCACGGATGACATCGAGAAACTCCTCGAATTTCAGATCGACAAAATGCAAAAATACGGCACTCGTGTCCCATTAGAGCTACGCCACCAATTCAACGACCTCGTCATGGATGCATACATGGTCCCGAGCCTGTCACATTATCTGAGCTGCTTGGAAGCTTGGCGAGCGGGCGATTATGCGACGTCGTTCGACTATCTGCATCGCTACTTCGACTACACGATGCAGAACAGAGACAGATCGTTCTACCAATATGCCCTCATGAACCTCGCAATGCTGCAAGCCGACTTCGGTTGCCACAAAGAAGCGATCGCCGCCATGCTCGAGACAGTGTCTACAGCGAGGGAGAACCGCGATATGACGTGCCTCAATTTTGCTCTCAACTGGCTGTTTCACTTCGGCAGGGCGCATCCAGAAGTGACACAGGAACTAGAATCGAAAACTCAGCTGGGTGGCGGTAAAGAATCCCTGGCATTTCTGCGAACCAGGGCAAAGGAAACGGGCACGTGGACACTATGGAGCTCCGCTCTCCTGAGTGAAGCGAAAATGTGTCTTTCAAACGGCGAAAGTGTTGCTACTGCTCTAGAACACTTGGTCCGAAGCTCGCAGGTATTAGTCGAACGAAACATGAAGCATATGATTGGAGCTCAGCTATCGGTGAATATAGCACTTTGGGATCGGCTTGGGGTAGCCTACCTATCGTCGATGATGTGCGACGTGTTTCTTCAATGTCACGCTCGGCATTCGCTTTTTGATGACGAGCTGAAAGTAACAAGCCGTCAGGCTTCTATGCTTGCCTTGAAGGGCAGATATGATGAGGCGTTAGGGAGGCTTGAGAGTCTCGACGCAGATGCGCTACGGGCGTGGAAGCCCAGCCAGTACTGGCACAAGTTCCGCGGCATCATCAAGTTGAGGAGGGACATGCACCACAACAATCTTGACGGCGCCGTGTTGCTAATCTCACAGTTACTACAGTCGAAGAATGAAGACCTCGAACCGGATCTCGCCTTCGTCATTAATACTGTACATGTCGAATGCCTTATCCGTCGGGGCAACCTTGAAGATGCTTTCAATAAAGTAGAGAAGCTGGTGGCGGAGCTCCGGGATGAGAACAAGGACATTGCGCTTCGCGTACGGCTCCTCCTGCTCAAGGTAGAACTACTTGATAAGTGCGGAAGGCCGCAGAGAGCCTTCACGATAGCAGTGCGAGCCGCCAACATTGCCTGGCGAGCACGCCTCATCCCTTACCTATGGCCAGCCATAGGTGCCATCGCCAACATCCTTTCGTCCCTGGGCGACTTCGAGCCGGCTATCAAGTTATTGCATGCTGTACTTCCGCGTAGCCTAGAGTGCGAGAACTCGGCTATGACGGCAAAGCTCTATGCCTACTTGGGCGATGCGAACGTGGGTATGGCAGGTAAAATGACGCCAAAGTCAAAAAAACGGAGAGAATACCTGATGAAGGGGGTCGAGGCGATTGAAAAGGCTTTCCACCATTATTCATGCGTTGAGGACATGACCAAACAGTGCGAAATGATGGCTAAGAAAGCTACTATCATGAAAGTCGCAGGGGAATATGTTCTGGCTAATGATTACGCCGCCACATACCTCGCCTTGCGGAAGGAAGCTGCGCAGCTCAAGATATAGTGGTACAACTCTATCGTGTCATAGCACATGTGTTGGTTTTGGACGAGTTTATTCATTCTCAGATAGAGCGGCTGGTTTAAATCATATGCCTGATCCATATATGTACATTCATACACCATACCATAACGCATGTCGACCTCCAATAGATATACACGTTTTTTTAACTTTCCATGCTTTTATGGGCATATTCGTATCACTCTCAACTCCAATTTATATTACGCCCCTGTTTATCCTTTAACTGTCCTTCCTTGATTTTGGTAACAGGACTTGCGATGACTCGATCGCCTTCGCTCATGTCGTTAGTAGCCCATATACGCTCAATACAGAGCTCGAAAGGGCCCGGGACGCGATCGGTGAGGCCGATACCGATGGTGCGGACCTTCTGCCGCAGCATCTCGGTCTGCGGCTCGACGACGAAGCCGTGATTGGTGCGCACGAAGTCGTTCCACTTGATGATGACTGTCTCCCACTCGCCGGGCCGCTTGGCGAATAACCTGTGCTGGTGTAGGTCTGTGGGCACAACCGACTCGGTTTGAACATTAACGAGGTAGCTCCGGCCGTCGGAGCGAATGCGGAGGGCAAGATACGTGTACATGTCAATGTTGAACAAGGTCTTGCCAAAAATGGTGGCCTTGGGATCCAGCGTCCGCCAGGCGGCGTACCCGGATCGTTGGACGTCGGGCCTATTCTGCGGTAGCTCGGTCGATATGGTGCCGTGGAAGCGCGCGTATCCCGTGGCTTCCTCTCCCGCCCGATCCGTAGCGGACTGCTGCTTCTCGGGTACCCATTCTAGATGGGCTTGTGAATAACCCCCTATGTCTTTGTCGCTTAGGGTCTTGCAGGTCTCGATCGAGTCGGGTTTGCGGAAATCGTGAAGTGTGAAGGGTCCAGAGGGACCTTTGATACCTTCGAGTTTGAAGGCTAAAGACATTCGGTTAGCATGGGGTGATTGGAACCAGAATGACTTAACTTGAGGAAGCTAAACAGGCGAAATGAGGAAGAAATCGATCGTACTTATATTTGAGAGCCGCTTGAATTCGTCAAGGCTACGGCCCCAGAAGCCCTTGGATAGACAAATTGTCGTTGCGCGCATCTTGGCCTCGGGGGGTGCGAATCGGATTGGCGAGGTATGGGGATATGATGGGCTTCCTTTACGGTGTTTGTGGTCGGATTCAATCAAGTTTCATATCCGAGAGCCAAAAGGCTCAATCGGTAGCTTTGACATTAGCAGTCAGTCGGGTTTCGTCCGATTGTTTCAGATGTCCATTGGGGGACTTCGAGTACAGGCTGGTAAAGCTAGTCTAGAGTAATAAGTGCTGCGTCGAGATTACTTGTACGTTTTGATGTCACTTTTGGAAATGTGATAAGAGCTCGACCGGACCCCACAATAATTTGGATTGGAAGCTTCATATGCAAGACACCGGCCTTTTGCGACAGTGAACGACTGTCCGCTGGACTTGGACCGATGGTTGAACTGCAATAAGGACAGTCTGAAGTGTTATTCTAGGACGTATTTGAAATGTTTCATATTGTTTACTGACTGTAACTATCTACCTTTAAGAAAGAGAAGTACATTTTTCCTTGCTGTAAAAGTTCCTGCTTTGAAAGTGCATGTGGTGAGCATACAAAAGGGTACGAGTAGGTACTGTTCAGGTCCCTGGAAACAAGCCCATAGGATAGGGGGTATCTTCTGGTGCAGAATAAGTACCGTTCCAGGCATTACGCAACCAAGTCTTGGCATATACCAAGCCTCATTTCCAGGGTGAGCTGCGCGGTCTATCTCCGACTGCCTACCAACGTGCAACTCCAGTAACATCTTGGCAGACTTCAGGCGCCAATTATCCCACCCCTCCTCCTATATTTATATAAGGATTGGACTGAACAGGTGTGGTCGTACGGAAGATTTAACAATCTCCGTAATTTTCCTTCTGCCCCCTAATACCTTCTCTACGCCCCGTGTTGTCCCCTGAATCTTGACACCTTCCTTGATTGCCGAACCGAACGGAATCGTGGTGGCATGAGCTGTCGCTGAACAGCTCTTGCGCCTCTGCTCGAAAGCTCTTTCCCGCGTCCTGTACCGAACTCGCTCTTTTCGCGACTATCCACCCGTAACCACGAGACAACCCAGCTATCTCACAGTGCCTCTCTCACAATGGCGACGGTTCGCAGCTTAGATCATACCAGGTGCGTTCTGCTGGCTTAGCATAAGTCTTGTCCGACCCGTCCGGTGTCCCGTTTTCCCTTGATTCTCGATACGCTAGGCTGCATCTGTAGCTATTGTTTGGGCATTTCTTTTCTAGCACGGTCGCGCGACGCCCGACTTATCTAACATGCCGTCGATCTCATCTGGATGGGCTAAAACTTACCCTTACCCTCCTAGGTCCGAGGCCGAACTGGCTATTCACATACGGAAAGCAACGAATACCGAGGAGACGGCCCCGAAACGCAAACATGTTCGGGCTTGCATTGTCCACACATGGGACCACAAGTCCTCCCAAAACTTCTGGGCGAGCATGAAAGTGTGAGTAGTAGAGACCTCGGCAACTATCCTGACCTGAGGGGCCCCGCTAAGAGTATGACACAGACAACCTGTCCTCGCCGATGAAGTACAGACGTTCAAGGCCCTAATCACGACCCATCGAGTGCTACAAGAAGGACACCCCCAGACACTGAGAGAGGCGGTGGCCAACCGCGGCTGGATCGATGGATTGAACAGGGGATTGGCAGGTGAAGGTGTCCGAGGTTACGGTCCCTTAATCCGCGAATACGTATATTTTCTGTTGGCCAAGCTTTCGTTCCACCAGCAGCATCCGGAGTTCAACGGAACGTTCGAGTATGAAGAGTATATCAGTCTAAAAGCGATTAACGATCCGAATGAGGGTTACGAGACTATTAGCGACCTGATGGGTCTCCAGGACAAGATCGAGCAGTTCCAAAAGCTCATATTTTCCCACTTCAGAAACGTGGGGAATAATGAATGCCGCATTTCGGCCATTGTGCCGCTGGTAGCAGAGAGCTATGGAATCTACAAGTTCATAACTAGCATGCTGCGGGCCATGCATACTAGTCAGTGGTCCAGACTGGTAAATGTTGGTTGAAATGTAATCACTAACTGATCGCATAGCAACGGGCGACAACGACGCACTGGAACCTTTACGGGAACGATATAATGCACAGCACTACCGACTGGTCAAGTTCTACTACGAGTGCTCAAATCTCCGGTACCTGACCAGCCTGATTAACATCCCCAAGCTGCCACAAGATCCGCCTAGTCTACTGGGCGACGATGAAAATGCGCCAGCATTACCCGCTCGACCCAAACAGGAGATTGAACGCGCGCCTACGCCTGTGCGCGAGCCCAAAACCGAAGAGCCCGACGAGATTGCCGAGTTTTGGCAAAGCGAGATTGACCGGCAGAATCGCGAGTATGAAGAGCAGCAGAGAGTCCTTCAAGAGAGGCAGCAGCAAACTTTTCAAGCCCAGCAACAGGCTCAACTTCAGGCCCAGCGTGAATTCGAAGAGCAACAGAGACTTCTAGCTGAGCAGCAGCGAAGAGAGCAAGAGGCGCTGTTGAGTCAGCAGTACCAGATGCATACCCAGGGAAGGCTGGCCGAGCTGGAGCAGGAGAACCTGAATGCCCGGGCACAATATGACCGAGATCAGTTGATGCTCCAGCAGTATGATCAGAGAGTGAAATCTCTAGAAGGAGAGCTCGCTCAGATTCAGAACCATTTCGGTCAACAACTGACTAGCAAGGACGACCAGATCAAAGCGCTTCAAGAACAAGTAAACACGTGGCGTACCAAGTACGAAGCCCTAGCAAAATTGTATTCGCAACTGAGACATGAGCATCTCGACCTACTCCAGAAGTTCAAGTCCGTCCAGCTCAAAGCGGCCTCGGCTCAGGAGGCCATCGACAGACGGGAAAAGCTTGAACGGGAAATCAAGACGAAGAATCTAGAGCTGGCAGACATGATCCGGGAACGGGATAGGGCGTTGCACGACCGAGATAGGCTCACTGGTAATAACAAGGAGGAGCTCGAGAAGCTCAAGCGGGAGTTGCGCATGGCGAACGACCGGGCTGACAACTTGGAACGAAGCAAGGGTAACGAGCTTTCGTCCATGCTTGCCAAGTACAACCGCGAAATGGCGGATCTCGAAGAAGCACTCCGAACGAAATCCCGGGCTCTAGAAGACGCCCAGGCCAAGTTACATGACGGCAGCTCCGATCTCGAACAACTCCTCCGCGAAAAGGAGGAAGAGCTCGAGGTCTACAAGGCCGGCATGGACCAGACATTGATCGAATTGAACGAACTGAAGCTCAACCAAGGCGAGACAGACGTCGCTTTGGACGGCCAGCTCGATGCCCTCATCATGGCCAATGTGGACAAGATCAACGACATTATAGACTCTGTGTTGCAAGCCGGCGTTGCACGTGTCGACGATGCATTATACGAGCTGGACTCTACGATGCAGGCTGGTAATCAAAACGCATCGCCACAATATGTCCTGTCACAGATCGAGAAGGCTTCGGCCAGCGCAATGGAGTTTGCTACTGCTTTCAACAATTACATCGCGGATGGCCCCAACGCCACGCATGCTGATCTCATCAAAACCATCAACGTGTTTGCAGGGTCTGCAGCCGATGTCTGCAGCAATACGAAGGGTCTTACCCGACTGGCCACGGACGAAAAGAAGGGCGACCAGCTTATGAATGGTGCTCGTGTTGCTGCCCAGTCAGCGGTGAAATTCTTCCGCGGTCTGCTGAGCTTCAGGCTGGAGGGCATGGATCCCATCCAGAAGACGGATGTGGTGATCAACAGCAACAACGAGGTCCAGATGAACCTGCAGAAACTGAACAAACTGGTCGAGACGTTTGCCCCCGGTTTCGGCAAATTGGCCAAGAACAAGGGCGATTTGGGTGAGATTGTCGATAGTGAGCTGAGCAAAGCTGCTGATGCCATCGCGGCAGCGGCAGCTCGTCTTGCCAAGCTGAAGAACAAGCCTCGTGACGGATATTCCACCTATGAACTCAAGGTCAACGATACCATTCTCAATGCCGCCATGGCAATCACAAATGCCATTGCGCAGCTCATCAAGGCAGCCACAGCCACTCAACAAGAGATCGTCCAGGCTGGTAAAGGTTCTTCGTCGAGGACAGCTTTCTACAAGAAGAACAACCGATGGACCGAGGGTCTCATCTCAGCGGCGAAAGCTGTCGCCTCGTCGACAAATACACTTATCGAGACAGCCGACGGTGTTATTTCAAACCGCAACAGCCCGGAGCAGCTTATCGTGGCATCAAACGACGTAGCTGCTTCCACCGCCCAACTCGTCGCAGCTAGCCGTGTCAAGGCCGGCTTCATGAGCAAGAGCCAAGAAGGTCTCGAGCAGGCAAGCAAGGCCGTAGGCGCTGCCTGCCGCTCTCTTGTCCGCCAGGTGCAGGACATGATCAAGGATCGGAATCAAGAAGACGACGCTGTCGACTACTCCAAGCTTGGAACGCATGAGTTCAAAGTCCGGGAAATGGAACAACAGGTAAGAAGGAAGTGCTGTGAGTTTGCCCAAGACGTTGCTAATTGTACTTTGCCCAATAGGTCGAAATCCTTCAACTGGAGAATGCACTGTCTGCGGCGAGACATCGCCTGGGCGAGATGCGCAAGATATCTTACCAAGAGGATTAAAAAAAAGGTAAACTGGTATTTCAGCGTAGTATAGGTTATCAAAATTACTTGGATGGCCCTTTTACGAAAAAAAAAAAAAAGGTTAAAAATTCCTTGTGATGGTAGTACAGCAGCGTTGGTGTTTTTTTCTTTTGCTGGCGCTCCGTTTTTTTTGTAATACATACATTAATTTCGATTGCTAAATAGCGGAAAGGGTTAGGTTAGGTTAGATTGTAGATAAATTTGAAGTTTTGTCGTCGCATTGTTGGTCGTCAACCATCTTTCTGGTCTGTGTGGGAGAGAGGATCAGGGAATGTCGTGATTATATATACGTAGATGAGATCACATGTCCTGGGCATGATGAGTAGGTACATAGTCTTATGTAACTGAAATAACATGGGCATTTGATCTTGAAAGCAGTTTTGCACGGTTCCCCCGCCGGGCATGGGAGTATCCGAGAGGATGGAATCATGCGACACACCTCCCATCCGGATTTGATTTCCCCCGACTATAAGCCGTCTAAAGAGTGCCAAGTTATGAGACAGTCACGAATGGGCTCAGTATCACATATGAATTAAAAATTGGAAGCATATGGTAGGTTCTCCATTAACAAATGAAAGTTACATATCTACAATAGGGACAGAGACACATATATGTTGGCCAGTAAGTAGGTAGTGGTGGGTAGGTATGGTTTCGAGGATAGCAGCAGCGAGCGGGCCAGGTCTTTCTCTTCTCGTCTTTGTCTAATCCGAGAAGGGGCCCGGTGGGTGTGGTTCTTTTTCATTTCTCCCTAGCCTAGTTCGAATCGGCTCGAGTCTTGCTCCCTCCCTATCCGTCCATTTATTCATTCGTCCAGGCGGTTTCTGGTACAGGGATTTGACGGGAGAAAATACGTGTCTCCGACTTTAAACCGATTCCAGGATTCGTGTAGCTACATTCTAGCTTATGTCGTCTTGTCCTTGTTGTGGTAGTTGACCGAATCGTTCCAGCTATTAGGTAGATTGATGTTAGAAAAAAAGGAGGTGAGGGGGGGGGGGGGGGGGGGGGGGTGTAAAAAAAAAAAAAAAAAAAATAAAGAAAAAAAAAAAAAAAAAGACAAAATTGAGCAAAGGAAAGAAGAAGGGGGGGTTGTTGTGGGATGTGT
>MU401506.1:130990-144979 GCA_022579005.1 Poronia punctata | reverse complement strand
GGGGTTAAAATATCGTCATCGAAAATAAAAGGGCCGTCGAAAGACATACAAAATCGTCTTGTCACCATTGCCCCAAGGGTAGTTCTTGGTGCGGATGTTCTGGTAAGGGTACTCGGTACGCTCCTCTAGAGGGGGCATGTGGCTCCAGTGCTCCCAATGCTCGTTCCAGAGGTAGTAGGCGTTGACGCCGGCGGCTAGAAGCGCGGCGGGGACGAAGCTGTTTTTGTTTCACGTAGATTGTTAGTCTTTCTGGTCTTCGTTTGTTTGTTCGTTCGTGCGTTCGTTCGGGTTCGGGGGTATATCCGGTTGCGCTCATTATTGGATACGCGGGCGGACGTGTCGAGGGGGCGCTGGGAAAGGGCGTAAAATATGGAAAGAGATGTTGCGGGTTTTTTCGTTGTCGTTTTTGCGGCCGTGACTCGTAGGGGTTTTGGAGATTCGGATGCGTGGATGCTTCACTTACTAGAGGGAGATCTTGCGCCAGAGGTCTGAGAGATTGTTAGCGGTAATGCACATACGACAGAGTAACCAATTGAGTTTCGGTTGGAGATACAGAGGTAGGAAACTGACCGGCAGTGGCGGCAGCGTGCTCCTCGACAGCTTGACGCTCCTTGATGAACTGGTTCTCGGTAGAGGCCAGACGACGCTGGATGGTCGAGCGGATGACCGGAGACCGGAGCTGGGCGGTCAGACCCGGAGTCGCGCGGAGGATCGATCGCTGGAAGAGCATTTTGGCGTTTTTCGGTAAAAAAAAAGGCTGGGGTTCGGAGAGGAGATTTTTCTGTCGTTGTTGCCAATTGAGGCTCTTTTGATAGGGAGGTTGTAATGTCGCTCTAGGAATGAGGTCAGGTTTGGAAGCTCTGGAGCTTGGCTCGGTTATTCCTCGGCCAAGACCGGGAATGAATCAGCTCACCAGCACTTGGGCTGTTGTCACCTAACCTTAAGGTAGCTTAGCTCCATGGGTGTGGTCTGTGCCTTTTATTGGGCAATCTAACCTAGACGCATCACCTCGAAACCTACAACTTCCTGGTCTATTAAACTTATCACCTGATTTCGGGTCAGTTTGGTGCTGCAGCTCAACATTCGCGACTGCCATTTGGTTGTACACGTATGACGTGAATGTGCTAAAGCTTGGACCTCTGCATTTGGTTTGGAACCGACGTATTTCAAATCTCCATAACGCATTCCTTCTTTCAATTTTCCAAGTAACCGATGACGCACGCAGAATATCTGCATTACCTTTTCGGGGGATGAGATTTTTGATGATGTCACATAAAGGACGTGGTATCTCTACTAGACAGGCTACTTCTTTATGAAAATAGTAGATGAAATGGGTTTACGAATAACATCATGGAATGGCAAGTACTACTAATCGTGTAGAGTAAAAAGTACTTATGTAACTGACGGTATTCCAGTGAACGGCATTCGGTAGGGCCCCATTGTGGCTATAAGACGAGAAAGTTGCTGACAATCGACAAGCAACCCGTTCGGCTATCAGCCATGGAGGGAGAAAAAGACCTTTGAGGTAAGAAAAGCACCACATTCACATCCCGCGGAGGAGCGCATATGTGACTGAGTTCGCGCATAGGCCATGTTCAATATCCTGGAGGCGGACATAGTCGTCATGCAAGAGACCAAAATCCAGCGCAAAGACCTCCAGGATGATATGGTCCTAGTCCCAGGCTGGGACGTCTTCTTCAGTCTTCCGCGCCACAAAAAAGGTAGCCCCTCTCATTATGTTCCGAAAAGCTCAATCGGCTGCCTGCGAAAGGGGAATTGGGACTGATCAGCCCAAAAATAGGATATTCTGGTGTCGCTATTTACACCAAAAATTCCGTTTGTGCGCCTATCCGGGCGGAAGAGGGTATCGTGGGCGTTTTGTGCCCACCTAACTCTACAACCCAGTTCAGAGACTTACCGCCAGATCAGCAAATTGGCGGCTATCCCCGGCCGGGACAGTTACAGCTTGGCGATAAAATCGACGAGCATACACTCGACTCGGAAGGCCGCTGTGTGATCCTCGAGTTTCCCGCCTTTGTTTTGATTGGCACGTATAGCCCGGCGAACAGGGACGAATCCCGTGATGATTTCCGACATGGATACATGGAAGCTCTAGACATACGAGTTCGGAATCTTGTGGCAATGGGAAAGCGCGTTGTTGTGACGGGGGATCTTAATGTTGTCAGGGAGGCGATGGACACGGCAAATCTCCTTGAGCGCTTACGAAAGGAGGCGATGACGATGGCCGACTTTTTCTCGGCGCCAGCTCGTCGTATTTTCAATCAGCTGCTTTTCGAAGGGCATGTGGTAGGGCCTAGAGACGAGGAAAGAGAGAATCCGGTCTTGTGGGATCTCGGACGGCTCTTTCATCCCAAGCGACAAGGCATGTTTACCTGTTGGGACACCAAGAAGAATACTCGTCCAGGGAACTTTGGCAGTCGTATAGACTATGTCTTGTGCAGCGATGGCATGAAAAATTGGGTTGCTGACTCAAACATTCAAGAGGGTTTGATGGGGTCCGACCACTGTCCGGTTTTTGCCGTGCTGAAAGATATTGTCCAGATTGAGGGGAGAGAAGTCCATCTACGGGATATCATGAATCATCCAGGCATGTTCAAGGACGGCCAACGGCTTAGGGAATGGTCGACGAAAGATTTATTACCACTCTCAGCGAAACTAATACCGGAATTTGACCGCCGCCGAAACATCAAAGACATGTTTTTCAAAAGACCATCCAATCTGAAGGCCGTTCCACCGCTATCTCAGGAAGCTTCAAGTAGCCAAGCTGGCGATGCGGAACAAGCACGTCCTCCCGAGATTCCGGAAACGGTACCCTCGCCTTCTCCATCGTCGACGATGCCAGCGCCATCGCCAGTAAAGTCCTCTTCGACGGGTTTGAAACGCGCGCCATCAATTTCGGCCGCATCCAACAAAGCCCAGAAAAAGCCAAGGCCTGGGTTAAGTAAGGAGACTTCGACAAAGGGGCAAAGCAGTTTGATGGGCTTCTTCAAACCAACCCCGACCAGTAATGAAGGCGATAAATTAGATAAGGATAGCCAGGTTTCTGCAAATGGGTTTGACAGTACAGGAGAAGCTGCGCCTAGTCAAACTCCCACTGAACCTGAGGAACAGGAGGCGGATGTAGGTAAAGGTGACGACGGTCTTTCCAAGGCAAGCCCCGAGAAAGTGTTCGACTCTGTACAGGCCAAGGAATCCTGGTCAAAGCTTCTTGGGAAACGAGTGGTCCCTAAGTGCGAGCACGGAGAGGACTGCATCAGCTTAGTGACCAAGAAGGCTGGGATGAACCGGGGTAAGCAACTATTTCATAAACCTCCTTACCTTGCTGCCCCCTTCCGACGATATACTTGGCTATTGACACTAACTGGGTTTTAGGTAGGGCTTTCTTCATGTGTCCACGGCCACTTGGCCCTTCTGGCGAGAAGGAGACTGGGACAGAATGGCGTTGTGGCACGTTTATATGGAGTAGTGACTGGAAACCGAGCAGCACTACGTGAAGCCTTGACGGCAAAGATGTTAGATGGATAGACGACAACAAGTGGTGCATGAGATGCCTTCCCTATGAAGCGCACAGAAGGCAGATGATGATGGTGGTTTAGCGCAAGAAAGATACCCCTTGTTCATGGTTGCAAGTCAGCTTACCTATTCTGCTATACAAAGCTTATAATACAAAGACGAAGCAGACGACCCCTCACCAGTCTTTCTTTGGTTACGTTTACCCAATGATCTATTTACGAACACTCACCTTACCGGGGCACGAGAAGCTGGCGGCTTCCGCCTGTGTCTCTACGAGCGTCGAGGACGCCAACGATTATAGACCAGGAATAGCCGTGAGGTAAGACAGTCGTTCGAGCGTCCATAGCCCAATTCCTCCTTTTTCTTTTTCTAGCTCGGCCTGTAGACGTCCAAGTATCTTAGTATTGCTAGGGACGTGGTAGACTACTAACCTTAGTTGCGTTTTGGTTTGATATACCATTTGCGTGGAAAGATATCGGTGCGGCTAGGTGACACGTAAGTTGTTGTCCAGTTTAGCTGCTTGTATTATGACTTGACACATTTTACGAACTTGGTACTAAGTAATGTAGGTACCTACCTAGGTAGATTAAATCGATGTCGGAACACCCCAAGGCATCCGGTACCTACCGTTCTACAGCCCTTCCTACCCGACCAATGCCGCACCACCAGTCGAACCACAACAGACACCCCAATTTCCGAGAACCGGAACCAGACAATTCCACGATTGACGACACCAGCTTCGAACTACTACGTATATGTAATGACAGTATTACATACTAGTGTTCATACTCGCAATCAAACCCTCGTCAGCAAGAGAAAAAAAAAATATCGACTTTCCCCTTGTTGCCGTTATGGATTCTCAAGATCGCCTCTATGCTCCTGATAACCGCATTGGCGGTCTGCCCTATCTTGACGATACCGTGCCTTTTGGTTCGGCTAAGTTGGACGTTAGCGTGGAGTATGCCCGCGTGTATGTGTCTCGATTCCCGATACTCATGAGGCATTCCTCGAGGTCGCTGAAACCGTAAGTAAGTATCAAGTAGGTCCTTTTGTTGCCGTGTATCTTCATATCTGATGTCAAGGAAAAACGACGCCGTTTTTCCTTGACAGTTATGAGCCCGGTACCCATTTCACGGCCCTCGAGATTGAACATGTTCGCGACAGTATCTCGCATAGCTTTGAGGGACACGCGTCGTTGCACGTTCCCTTCGAGGTGGAGGTAGAGCAACCCAAGGGGGAAGAGGACGACAAGCTCGGCCCGTGGCGCAACGAAGACAGGACCGACGACCGGAATTGGTCACTCGGAATTTCTACGGTCTACGGAGTGTTTCCTCTCGTTGATCTTCCTGCCCGGTCTACAGAGTATTGGCTCTACTAATTTTGGTTACGCTCTCTATCTGGGTGCCTCAAGTCTATGCGCCGCTGCATGCAATGAAATCTTTTTGGTTCGGCAAATACTTCTTCTTCTTTGTCTGAAATTAACGGTATATATGCTATCCGCGACAGCAGATCAACAGCCCGATAAAAGACGGCAAAAGCAGTACAGGCTTCCACCGAATGACGGCCAAAGTCCGAAGATATGTGCAACGTCTATTGCAGGAGAAAAAAACCAGCAATGGATAGACAACGTACAGATAGGCCCTTCATAAGCCAGTGTTCGCCAGCTTGGTATGGATTGTTTTGGGCATGACACCCAGTCCGAATGTAGAGTCTCCAGCGATTCTCAATGCTTCCAGCTTTTCAGGGTTGACCGGTGGGATTGGGATCTGTGGATTGTCTGCCCATTTGACCTTGTCGCCTTCCGCTACCGTAGTGCCTGGTCAAGTTCCTTGGTAACAATAAAGCGTCGAAAAAGGATCTCTTTAACAGAGATGAGGCATTGCATGCACTATCCCAGACGATTTCATGATGGATTTGCTTGCTTTGATCCACATGTGTCTATGACGATATGTCACGGGTTCCGGTCTCGGTAGTACAGACCAAGTCTTACACCGATATACGCCTCATCCTCACCGTTCCCGACCTTCTTTTTCAATTGTAATGCCATCAGTTTCACTTTCTCGCGTCGCGCCCTCGCAATTCAAGACCTCATCGCTGGGTTCAAAATGCCCGTCTACCTACAGCCCCGATCCGATCCGCTCCGCTCGGCAGAGGAGGTGTGCCTCCATTGCATGGGCACCTCTTCCAAGACAAATACAAGAAAATCAAGGCATACAAGCGCATCGACAAAATGCTGGAGATTGAGTGCTCGTTCGCCGCCGGCTTGTTTAACTCGATGCGAGTAGTGCGTCGAGCAAAAGGATACCTACGAAGCGTCGATATGGATGCAATGGGGGGGGTTTTTTTTTTCCGTGCAAGAACTACAGATATCGAGATGCAGGCCGGCTACCGCAAGGGTAAATAGGCTGGGTGTCGTAGTTTACCTATACTGCCGGGAGGTCTATATTGACTTGTAGTTATTGCACAAGGAGGAAAGGTTTCTCTGAGAGGCAGAGGGCTCCTGTATCTAAGGTGGCCTTGGTCTAGTCTGAATCGGGGCTGTAACACTTTCAAAGTACAAAATATCACTACTCTAAGTGGCTATACCATCGAGAATAGGTTTGTGTATAGGTGCGTAAGTAAGCAGGGTGTACATAGCAATTCCATAAGCTTCCTTATGAGGTTGAATAATTCAACCTATAAACCTACATAATGCAGAGATTTTGTTCTATAGACACTATATAGCAAATGTGCTAAGGTTTATGCTTAGAATAGGATGTATGTATAGTATTCTGGTATCTTGATATTATGGATTTTTTTATAAACATGATAGGGTATTGTTTATATAAAGTGTTAAGGAAAAACGACGCCGTTTTTCCTTAACAGTTATGAGCCCGGGGTTCCGTTTTGAATGCTTGTCTCTGACGACCTGTAAGGAAATCTTGCTTTAACGGATAGCATTTGCATCTATATGCTACTATTTCTAACTAGTTTGGTTTGAGGTCACTTGTTAGTGCCTCTCCTACCTCTAGTAAATACTAGTAGAAATAATGCGTAAACCACGTATAGAGCTTTTTAAGTAGGCTGTAAAAATTGTGAGCTTTTAAAGGGCTTTGGTTGTGTAACCACGCTGCCGCCTAGACTGTTAGTTGCTAGCAAGCAACTTAATAATACTGCAAATGCTTCCTTTATCCCTGCTGCGGTGTTCTCTGTAGCATTTAATCCGGTTGTTAATTCCTTTGCTGCACTAGTGCAGCTAGACAAACCCCCGGTACTACGGACTCCTCAGTCAGCTTTAAAAGGCAGTAAAAAGCTCTAACGCGCAGAAGAAATGCGTTCCCTGCTTTAGTCGGCATCGCAAGCCGCAACTCGTCGTGTCTCTTAATTAAGAGCACGTTTTTCGCCTCTTGTCCGTTCTTATAGTAGAGATCGTCATAGAGGTCTTGCACAGTAAGTTAAAGCATCTAAACGTCGCTTTAACGCTCGCCCTTCCTCCACTTGGCCTGAGACGCGTGGCGGAACAACATAGGCGGAGGGGGGAAACTCCAGGGGGGGACCCCGACCAGAAGCAAGAGGACCGCGCACGGGAGCTTCCTACAGCCTCCGAGCAACGGCCTCATCCTCTAGCACAGGGTGAACCTCTCGACGAGACGGGCGACTAGGTACACCCCCGATTGTGGTGCAAGTCATGCAGCGCAATCTCCTCACGCGGAATTTTCCACGGTCTACGGAGTATTGGCCCTACTATTTTGGTCACGCTCTCTATCTGGGTGCCTCAAGTCTTTTGCGCCGCTGCATGTATACACTTTTTGTGTATAGGTTCGGCCCGGAATCGAACCCCTTGCGTGGTGGCAATCTGCGCACCCCCCCCCAATTGCTGCGGAGTTTTTAGTATCTGCGGTGCAAACCGTTGCGCTAGCCAGAAGAGACAGGGGCTCATAACTGTCAAGGAAAAAACGACGCCGTTTTTCCTTGACACAAGCTTATTCTCCTAACCCTTTTATCCAGCTGTTAACTACTAGGTATGCCTTACTCCTTCTCTCAAGTCCTGACTCCTATGTACTCCTTATGCTTTGGGTGTCTGCTAAAGAAGAGTGCTGTTTAAAGATTGCCAATAACAAAAGCTACTTTAGGTACTTGTCCAAGGGTCGGCGACCTGTAACTGGGAAGCAAAACAGACAGACAGATGGTGTCTTTGCCCCAAAAGTGATAGATTGTATTGTACGCAGTTTTTTTAGAATGCGCACAAGGCAGGACGAGGGAGGCGCAGAGTGGTGAGAGATGGGGGTGCACCGATGACAAAGGCAGGGAGGGCAACTTCTTGCAGGTGAATTAATAAGCACCAGCAAGTGTTGGACTTGTTCTTGTTGTTGCCGTCGTTGTTGGTGTTCAGCTTGCCCCATGTGAGGAGAGAGAGGAGGGAGTTGGCTAGGTTGATAGTTGATACCTAGTAGTCGGGAGGTGGTGGATAATTGGAGCCCTGGCTGTCATAGGGCTCGGAGTCGCTAGTATCCTGGTCATCGGGATTGACGTCAAAGGATGGGTCGCAGTTGAAGTCTCCCGGGTGGTTCATGTATTCCAGTGGATGGCCCTCTGGAATCACATATTGGCCCATGTCTTGGGTCCCGTCTCCAGGATACTCGATTGGGAGGAGCGCGGGGTCGATGATGACATTATAGTTCATCGGTTGAGGGAATTGGAGTGGCTCAATTCCCGGAGTATAGCCATTGGGAAGGGGGATATTCCCCAGCAGGTTATACTGGGGCTCCGACATGGCTGGGAAAGGTACCGGAACTGCTGGCGGGACTTCGTGACCACCATGTTGTTGGAACGGCTGGTGTTGCAACTCATCTGTGTGAGTGGCAACAGCCGTATCCGGGGGCAACGTGGTGGCAGGAGCAGATGGTTGCCCTTCTGGCTCCAGGCTTGTAACAGGAGGCGCAGGTGTGTTTTCCCTCGCCCTTGCCTGCTGCTTCTTGGCCCTCCTGCCTGTGCTCTTACCCGAACAATACTGGTAATTCGGGTTTTTCTTCTTATGCTCAAGACTATCCGTCTTGGCCTTGTCTTTCCAGTATTTTCGTTCTTCGGCAGAACAGGCCTTCCACATGGCGCTAGATTCCTTGGCTATCCAAAACGTTATGACGTTAGTATCAAGTTCTTATTTCATTAGAGACGAGAGTCAAGGAAGGGTTGAATTAACTTACAAACCTGTGCCCTTGAAGGTTTCCGACCTCCATTCTCTCTCTGGTATCTGGCAGAGATAGCGCCTTGTACTGCTTTTCGGTACAGCATGTAACAATTGGAAGGGCGCTTGATGTGCTCAGGTTCGGCTGCACTTCTCTGACTGGTGGTTGCGCTGCTGGATCGAGGCTCGTTGGAATCCTATTCCACGAGTTTCTCGCGATCCAGCAGCGCCACGCTTCCAGAAGAGGGTCGTGACGGCCGCTGCTGATGCTGCTGCTGCGAATCTTCGCTAGACGATGGTTGTTGAGGAGGAGGAGGAGAGGAAATGAGGGAAGCAAGGCGGTGGTCGGGGGACCTATTTATGTTAAAACCCTGCTCCACAAAATCTCTCTCAACGCCTAGGTAGATGCGGTCGTAGTTGCTTGAATCCTGGAAAAACTCCACTTGTCCTCCGAGAATGGCACTATAGTCGAATAACAATTAGCAATGTGATGATTGATTGATAGGGCGTCGACTTGACAATCCCTCATTGTAAATGGAAACGCAAACAGGGGGGGCAGGTTTGCAAGTTTGTGGAATGAATTCACATGAGACGATACATAGGATGAATGGTTTGGAATGGCTGCTTGCTTACCTTGCTCTTAGTTGGAAATACTGTTCACCACTCGGGCCCAGGCTGTCAAAGACCTCTCTGGAAAGCTTGATGTTGCGTGTATGACGGTCTATTTGAAGCACTGCTTGCGCCCAAGCATTGCTGTGATCAACGGGACTGGCCATCTTGATTGTAAAGGGGTTCTTGGATTTTGATGTCTTAAAGCCCGTAGAAACAAATTAACAAGCAAACTTGCTTTCGTTTTGCAGGTTAAAGTTACAAGATAGGGATTGCGTGCAAAGAACAGATGAAACTGAGGTTGCAAATTGATGATGTTTGTGCAAGAAGAGACAAAGTTGTTGTTGTTGTTGTTGCAAATGTAGAGTTGTACTTGTAAGTCGGCAAAGCAGGTAGAGAGAAAGAGAGAGAGCAGAAGAGGAGATTTTCAGGATGGGAATTAATTCTTAAGTGCCCACCTACTATAGGTACCTGTATCTGCTGTGTGGTAACAGATTCTACCTACATGTAGGCAGTTGGGATGTTGGATACATCCCCTAACAGACTGACTACATCCATAACCCATCGCACTGTATACATACGGTGGTGCATAGCATCGACCGTGTTGTTGGTGTTGATGACACTACAGTACCTTTTGTGATTTGAGAGCGTACCTACATCTACCTAGTCACAGAAGACTATTGTGATAGAGCCTTTGAATTCCGTGTGCCTGTAGAGCAGACCAACTGACCCACTTACATGTATTTCCATTGGTGAGGTGGAGGGCCAATAAACCTTCCAGGCTTTCTCAAGTTCCTAGCAGACGAGTAATAAGCTACATAAACTTCCTACATCTTAGTTCATGACCAATGCCAGGCTGTAAGCAAGGTGTGGTGGTGTTGCTCGGAGTAAGGACTGTCATCATTCATGACCTTCCCCCTATTTTGCATGATGGCGTAAGACTTCCATGACGCGCTGTCTATTTACTAGCATACAATAGCAGAGGGCTGTGCCATTCCCAATCCCTATGATTTTTGAACTTGAACAAGACCACTCAGGGTGCCCCTATTCAGGGTTGACTCCTGTAACTAAGATATAAGCTGATTGCAACTTTATTCTCAAGCTAAAAAGACTTGGAATGGATAGATAGGAGACCAAACAAATCTTTTCAGCGATTAGAAAGCCTTGAATTAGAGTAGATGCACTCCTATTCTTGCGCTGTCGTTGATATTGCTCTATTTTACCGCCTGCCGTTCTAGACTGCAAAGAGGATATGATTGGACAATCGCGGGTAGAGTTGTCGATTTAACCTACATGTAGGTACGTACCATTGGGCAGCGGAGTCTGTACATATTCCGCTTGTACCCCAATCGTGCGGTAGGGCCTGCCAGGGTTGCTACACAGACACCTGTTTGCATGTCACATGTACCTACCTCTACCAAATCAGGGACATAAGGTAGGTACAGACACCAGGTACGTGCCCTCTGATGTAGGGAACGCTGGTACTTCTACACTTGTACTCCCTTGTGCTTTCTTTGTTTGGTCAAGTCATCACTTGCAACTGAACCTAATTGTAGCCCCCCGCAGCCTATTTACTTGTATCATAATTCTTGTCAAGATTTCTAAACACCTTCTGTCATCATTCGAGTCTAGATGGCAGAGTCTAGGGATACTAGTTTACTTGAACACTTTTTTGGAATAGTATTATGTTGTTGGTTCCATACCTACTTACCCAATGTCCCCGCCGCCGTTGTTCCCTTTGATATCTACTTACCTACATTACTTTCTGCTGCGATTTGTGTCTGTTAACAATTGACACAGGGACACAAGATCACTCAAGACGATGGCAACAATTGTACTTTCTTAGAGAACCTCTTTCTTTCATTTCATATAAGCAACCCCCGAACAAACTAGGAGACCATGCTTGCCATATGGTCTAAATGTGTGGACAACCCGCTTCTCATTCCCGATCTCCCCGAAAATACTCTTTGCGACCAATGAAAAAAACAAACTTGGCAAGCAAAGGACTGTCACCATATCTGATAAGCCAGGCCTAGTCTATTGGGCACCCGGAGGGGGGGCAATTTGCAATTCACCGAGTTTGGGACGCATGCCGCCTACCGTGGTAAAGTATATAAAACTGTACGAGAATACTTCGGTCATAATCAAGCAGCTGCGGTGGTTTGTCAAAATCATTCAGTCAACTGTCTTGATCGGTCTGGTGGTCTAGTGGTATGATTCTCGCTTAGGGCTCACCCTACAGCAACGCTTGCGAGAGGTCCCGGGTTCAATCCCCGGCCAGACCCATTTTTTGCTTTATGTGTATATTTTTGACATCTGCACAGCACCTAGCAAAGATATAGAGAGGTAGGGCTTGCAACTTTTTATAGCCTTGTCTTTTGCATCGCTTTTCAAACGGGCCATACTGTTGGGTTTGATAGGTGTATTATGGTATGTTGAAGTGTTGGAGGGATACAGTGCCCTGACTGTAAAGGACCCTCTAATATAGCCTGATCCGTACCTTCCCCTACACACGGCCAAACCTCCCTCGCCATACGTCACCGACGAGGCGAAACCACCACACACAAACTACCAGAATACCTTCAAAATTATCATAATAACCTCGTTTCCATGCCCTTTCCGATTGCCTTCAAATATGACCACTCCATAAAGTCTCCTCTTCCTACCCAGGTCTCCCTTTACCCCCGGAAATACGTCGGACAGCAAAGGTTAGGGTAGAGTCTTATGCTGGAATTTTTTAAATTAAATCGAATTAAACCCGTTTCCGACATTGGTTATGATGAATTTGAGAAAATAAAAAGGTAGTGTATGTATGTAGTTTCTTAGTCTTCTCTACTCAAGCCGTTAGCGAGGAGGATCTGGGCCGTTGCAGGCATGTAGGTATGTCAGAATAGGTACTTGGCATGTAGGTTACTTCTTTTGATTCTAAAGGTATGTATGTCGTAGCGTGGCTAAAAGAACAGCGAAAGCAAAGGCGGCGGCGAGGTATGCACGCCGGTATGACCTTTGGAATTACATATTGAATATGTATAATTGACCTTGAATCTTAATGTGTAATGAGTACCGCGATGGGAAACCGCGCAGGTTCGAATCCTGCAGCTCTCACCATATGTTGGGGGTTGGATAGGTGTATTATGGTATGTTGAAGTGTTGGAGGGATACAGTGCCCTGACTGTAAAGGACCCTCTATTATAGCCATATCCGTACCTTCCCCTACAATACGATGCATTCCTACTAGTGTATCTATAGGGGTCAATGTTTGAGCTTCGAACATGGGCCCTGCTATTGGCCGAAACTCAAATGTCTATAATCCCCCCGGTCTCAAGAGGAAATCCGAGATCACACCTTTTAAGATCTGAGAACATGCTTTTGGTGCGGACAGAGGAGGATGTCGGGGGACACACATAGCTGCGAGAAGTTTGTCTCTTGCTATGGCTTGTCTTCTCGTGCCTCTGAATAGGTATCCGCCTGCGCCTAGGTACGATAACGAAACTGGTCACCGCAGGTGCTCTTTGGCAAAAGGAATCAGTGGTTCTAGAACCCGGCGTCCCAGGAGAAGCATTGAAGCCCGACTCTGTCTCGGTATCGCGGCATGCTGTCAAAATAGACGAGTGGAAAGAAGCTAGAGTAACGTAGGTACTTCCTACTAGCCTTGAAAGTGCCCAACACCCCACTCCCGCGCCGTTCAGCCCACATATATAGGGTAAGCGAAGCGCTAAAGGAGATCCATATCGTCCCCTCTAAAAGTTAAAAAAAAAAAAAAAAAAACGTTTGATACAGATGAGCATTACTCGCACAAGATGACCAGAAAGTAAAAAATATGACCTCGCTGGGGGTCGAACCCAGAATCTCTTGATAACTGTTTGAACTAATCCATCTTTCTTTTCAAGCTGGGAAGTTCTTCTCGTAGTCAAACGCCTTGCCATTGGGCCACGAGGCCTGATCACTTGCTGATGTAAAGGTCTTTGCTAACACCTTTTTTGTTCGCAGTGTACTTGGAAGTCGGAGAAGGAATGTCGAGGATAAAAGGTAAGTATTTTTGATCCAACATGTCGCCGTCACTTGTAGTTTGGAGTATCTGAGCTGGAATATTACGGATCGATCAGCTTGCGGCTGCACATAATCACCTACCAACCATACCTAGTGC
Organism: Poronia punctata; assembly: GCA_022579005.1. Lineage (NCBI taxonomy): Eukaryota > Fungi > Ascomycota > Sordariomycetes > Xylariales > Xylariaceae > Poronia > Poronia punctata. The sequence goes on along the minus strand of MU401506.1, from coordinate 131,525 downwards.
GTGTTCAAGTGGTGCTGTCTGTATGGATCGTCTGGTTGAAGGGGGTGTCTACCTACCTTAGGTACTTGCTGCATCTCGCTACTTCAGAAACAACTTATTCCTCCGTGGCAGTACTATGAGTATACCTGCCACAAAGGAGTGATCCGCCGAGACAGGGTAGCCCCGTAAGCTATTGTTATATGTCCCGAATACTCTTCTACTTTACCTTGGTCCTTGAATGGTAGGTACCAGATGACGGTAAAAGAGACCAAACATGGATATTATCCTGATCGTCCTTTTTCCCAAGCTCACTCTAACAATAAGCAAATCCTTCCTCCCGGATCCATGAGTATACGCATCCCAATGCCACTCGACGCCCTTGACCGGTGAGATGCGGACTAACATCCCCGCCACCAGCCACTACCAACCAAAGTCGGGGGGGGGGGGGGGGGGGGGGGGGGGCAGAAACCGCGGAACAAAACCAAACACAAAAAAAAAAAAAAAAAAAAAAAACTAATGAAAAAAAAAAAACACAAACACACCGAAAGCACAGCCG
>MU401506.1:0-130980 GCA_022579005.1 Poronia punctata | reverse complement strand
ACTTTCCTCCCCCCCCCCCCCCCCCCCCCCCCCCCCCCCCCCCCCCCCCCCCGCGGGGGGGGGGGGGGGGGGGGGGGGGGTTGAGCAATACCGGCGAAATCCATCCCATCCCATAAAAACGTAAACCCATCATCTTTCCCATTCTCAGACATGACAATCCCCCTCCTCCGTTTCCCCGGATCCCGCCGAGGATGATTGATCACCACCGGCTTTGAGCTTTGAATCCGCGGTTCGTAAATAAAAGCGCGGAAGGATTTCCCCCTTCCCCCCGTGCGTGGATCTTTGTTGGTTGCCGCCTAGGAGGAGGGAGAGAGAGAGATTGAGAGAGGAATGTCATTGCGCCGAATGAGTGCCCCGTTACCGCGACTCTGTTCTTTTATCGAGATGGAGGCCGCCGCCGCCGGGGATTATGCGAGGTGATGATGGGGAGATTTTGTCTAGGATGGCTCTGTCATATCGCCTGTTCGCGATCGCGATTTCCGGTGCATTTCATTTCGTCTCCTTTGCTAAAGGGAAGATCGTGTGTGCGCGAGGAGAGATGGGTCGGTTGGATTACGGCGAAGCCGTGCTTGGCCCAGAATTCGGCGAGGGGGGTGTACGGTGTACCCTTGAAGGGAGGAGAGCCAGTTGGATCGGCCGTGGTCGTGGCCGTGGGATAGGAGGATGATGGGGAGTTTTTCATTTTCGTTGCCTTCTTCCTTGTTGACGTCTTGGAGATATTTACTGACCATAGGGGAATTAAGACATCTTTACATACGTCCTTAACACCTTTTATGCAATCATGATAGCAAACATAGGGCAAGCAGCTCAAGTGATGGGGTGGACCAGATGCCACATGCATGCAGCCCTACAAAGTTATGCTATAGCAAGGAAAAAGGGCAAGTTACTTAAATTAGAGATCCATGTAAGCAATGCTATTTTTGAACCGATATCACATAAATCATACCCGTTTTTCTCATGTAATAATTGCAGGTACCAAATACAACAATCTTGCGCGAGCTGCCCCAACAAATAGTTGGCAGAATTACCTAGGTTACACCACAAAACACCAGATTATTTAACTTGCAGCCATTGACAAACCAACACAACAACATTCTCAAATACAAGGACTTTCACATCAAAAATCGCCTTTCCCGGTTTCTTCTCCTCTGCTCCTCGTCGGCCAAATTATCAGACGTTCCATCTCACAAGAGCGCAACAGCGCCCATAATGCCAGCTAAGACACCAGCACCCATCATCCCCGGCGTAGCCGCAGCGCCAGAGGGCGAGCTCGACGGCTCGGTAGTAGTAAACGTTCCCGTGGGTGTAGGTTCCGACACATCGATAGTATCTGTGTGAGTGATGCGCGGAGTAGTACTTGTCTCGGTTTCTGTCACTGTTGCCGTACCGCTACTAGTGCTGCTCGGTGTCGGAGGATGAGTCTTGACGACACTCGTACTGGTAGTCGCCGATGCAGATGCAGATGCAGATCCCGACCCAGTGCTAGAAGTACTCGGCACAGGCGTAGGTGTACCGGGACTTGTAAAGCTGAGCTCGCCGGCCCGGAAACTCGAGCAGACGGCCTGACCGGCTGCTATGGCTTGTCCGAGCTCGCCACCGCTGCAATCTCCGAGGAGACAGGGGCCGACCCTGGAGCCGATGGCGGCTTGTGTCGGGCCGCATTGGCATGCTATGTCGCTTAGTTCGCAGCCTGCTGCTGCGACTGCGGATGTGAGGCAAGGGATCTGTAATGCGCCGCGCAAACAGTGGATTAGTTTACAGGAGTTGCAAAGGTTGTCATTCTTTGTATTCTACCGAGCGGATTCAACTCACGGCACAAGAGGGTTGGTCGGGGAAATATCCGGTACTGTCAGCCTGCGCGGAGACGAGGGCCGTCACGCCCATGATGATCATGAATGTCTTCATTGTATATATTTGGTTCCTGAGCGATTGTAGAAAATGTTAGACGAGGAGTCGTAAAAGGCGAAAGATTGAATTCAATTTCGAACCGTATTTACTAGGTAACAGCGCACGCAATTGAAGCTGAGAAGGAAGAAAGGAGAAGGATTCCCCCAAGACAGTGGTGCCGCGGCACCACCTGTAGTGATATAGCTGGGTGCGCCATCTTGCTATTGGTGGCTTGGCCTGGACTTTGGGGAAGCTGATGGGGCAAGATGCTCATGCAGGGGCCGTTTACCCCTAGTTTACCTACTCGGGAACGTCACTGTTTTCCTTTTGTTTTTGCAAGACAAGTGCTTCAAATTCCAATAGTCTATACAGTGCGTCTACCCCGCGCCGATCAGTCCCAAGGTTGCGGGGGATAGAAGGGTACATCGGGTCACGGTAATAGTGCGGAGAAGATCTATGTATCTTTTAACAGCTATTAGTGCTTTAGTTGGGCATCTAGCTATTTTACACACTGTAACCTATTACGTGTACAGCTTCCCTTTGCATGATCCCGGCCCGCGCCGAATAGGTAGGTAAGCACCGGTCCTCAACATTACCCGAATGTTTAGGTGTGCAGTAACATCACAGTTTTCGTTTCTGTGCCACGGTACAAGACCAAGATGATAATCAATTGCGAGTGCAAACCGACGTGGCAAGCAATGCTTGTTCCTCGTTTCTTCTTGGCCTCTACCTACGCTGAAAAGACAAGCTATACACGTACACGTATGTATAACCAACCAGCCACTAGGTATGGTATGCTTCTTGAGACAGACCCCCGACAAGTTGTGTGTGGAACCACTTTTTACGTATCAGCCACTTGTTATTCACACAACTTTTTATATCCATGGCCCATCCTATCGGGTTCATACACAGTAGGTAGGATTAGCAAAAAGCAATGTCGACCCGTCGCGGCAAGCAAGTCAGAATCCAGACCTTTTGTCCCCACAGCCATTGGTTTCTAGAGAACCCAGCCATCTGTAGGTGCATGTCTTAGACAGAAGAATGGTTGGTCCTCTGTTGCTCGTTTACCGGTATTCCTAATATTTATTGTGACCTTCTTGGATACCGTCTCTGTTCGTTTCTATTCAGTTGGATTGACTTCCTACCAAGACAGGTTGTTTGATATAGTAGCTGTTAGTTCTTGGCCCATCCAACAGGCGGTTAGGGGGTTCCGCGGTCAAGAAACCACAATGCTAGGACTGATCTGATCAAAATGGGGGTATTCAAACCGTCTGTGGCGGGTTCCGCCGTGTATGAAAAAGAGTGTATAGTGAGTGGATGATATAGCACACAAAACGAAGTTTTATAAGTAGACACACGCGCAGCAGTTGTTCAATTTGTTCAATTTGTCATTAGACCCGCCAACTATCGGCCAACTATCGGAGAAATAGTCGAATAAAAGGTTCAAGTCCAACACAAAGTTCCCCGCCAATTCAAATTCACACAATTAACTTGTCTTGACCTTGTAAGCCGCCATATCATGTGCCTGCAGATCAGCGCTGACTGATGTTCCGCTTCCAGTCTGGCCACTGAAGAGTTCCTCCCATTCGAACTCGCCGTCACCTAGGCCGGGAACATCGGCGAAGTTGACAGAGACGGTCTCGGCTCCGTCAGGGGCCACGAGACCGATGACGACACCGTCGGAGAGAGGGCCGGCCCACCAGCGGGAGAGTTGGCCGTTGCCGGGACCGTTTTGTCCAGGGGGGGTGAAAGTTCCTGCTGCTTGGCCTAAATCGTCTTGGTTCACGGCAAGGAGGCCCTGGTGGGGGGTGGTTTGTTAGTTATAGCTCATTGCGTCAAACAAAGTTCCTTCATCCCCGTACCTTGTTCTTGATCAGGTTCAAGGCCGTCTCGGACAACTGTGTCATATCTGTGCCCATGAGGATGGGCGATTTGGTAATGGCCCAGATACCGAAGTGAGTTCGCTCCTCAGCCTCGGAGAGCTTGCCGTTTCCGATGATCTATGCATAATTTTTGTTAGTCTTTACCAACGACGTTCCCTTCTTATCTGAGGCCGATGTTCCGGGGGCACAACGAACCATCATGTCCAAATCGTTGAAGCCGCCGGGCTGGGCGTATTCGGCAATCGGGCCGGCGGAGCTGGCGATTCTGACGACATCATCCCAACCACCCCAGTTATCGACGCTCATGCGCCAGCTATGGCCGACATCGTTGCCCCAAGTCCAGACATCGTCGCGTCCCCAGTTGCACAGGGAGAATAGAATGGGATATTCCTGGTTGAGGATATATTGGCTCATCTTGGCGTACCAGGTCTGCGTGTTGCCTGCCGGGTTGCCACAGGTCTGTACCGAGCCGTCGTTGCAAGGGGTGTAGCAGTTGTCGTACTTCCAGTAGTCGACGCCCCAGCTGGAGAGCAATTGCGCGTCTTGCTCCTCGTGGTCTTGGCTGCCGGGGTAACCGCCGCAGGTCTGGGTTCCGGCGTCACCGTACAGACCAAACTTCAGTCCCATGTCGTGGATCTTGTCGGCAACGGACTTGATGCCGTTGGGGAACTTGTTAGGGTCAGGCACGAGATTGCCGGATCCGTCACGGTCGTGGGTTGTCCAGCAGTCGTCGATGTTCACATAGGTGTAACCGGCATCCTTGAGCCCTAGGTCAATGAAGGCCTGGGCTGTCCTCAGAGCTACCTCTTCCGAAGCCGCATTGCATCCTCCTTGGTTCTAGTCGAACTTTTGTCAGCTCGCTTTCTAACAGGTGATGAATGGGAAATTCCAACAGCTGTCGCGCTGCGCTGTACGTGACGAGAGAGTAGGTAGGTATATACGCACCCAGCTGTTCCAACCCAGAGCTGGTTTCTGGCCAATTCCATTGTCGACGCGGCGGACAGGCCCCGCCTGAGCGAGGGCTGCAGCAGAAACTATAACGGACCAGGTATGCATTTTGTCTTTTGAGCTTGTTGTTGGACCAAACCTGAGGAGGAGGAGGAGAGAGAAGATCGAATCAAAACAGATTCCAACCGTTAAATATAAGGTATTCAGTCCCAAAGAGCCTCCTTCGTGTTTTACCACCGGAACGTTATACCTGTTTGTAGATCCTACCTGATTGGTGGATGTAAACCAGGTTTGTTTTTATATAACATACATACCTACTTCAATCCTAGCGCATCGTCCCACTCATCTTTCCACCGTCGTAAAGCAAGAATTGGCCCATTTGTGCGCATGGTCAAACCCCACACTCATAGTACGTGTATAAAACAAAACCATTTTCGTCCCTCATACGTAGCCCCGGAATCTAACTCGACAAACGATTCGCGCGGTAGTGGTTAAACAATCGCCTCTTGTGGGGTTCAGAGAATTCACCGAGAAGCACGACGGACGGCAGATGCTATCTACCTTAGGTATGCTCGGAGTCTCGCTTAAAACAGGTACGATCTAACTTGGGGTTTCCGCCCCATGTTTTATATACCATACGCGTTGAGACATACAATGTACGACCCCTTGGGGGAAAAGTTGCCGCCCGCAGCTCCGGTGGACGTGGACCAAATTTTGCGGATCCGGTGACTCCGCATTTCTTCGGAGTTCATGACGTTGGAACCATAATCAGCAGGTAATGCGGAGAGAATGACCGTTACCAATACGCGTACGAGTAGTATACTATGTACGTACGTGTAGTTCGGTTTAATCGCTCCTTCGCTTCGACTGTTTGAGGAGAATTGTTGTCGATCGTCAAAGGGGGAGATATGTAGGATATACACGTAGGAGTAATTATTCGATAGGTTTCATGGTCTCCAGCCACTGTGGCTAAGGTAGTCCAGCCACTCAAAAGATGCACAAGTGCATATCACTCTTTCATGAACTTATGCATGGCTAGAGGTAGGAATCCGCGTTTGAAGGACTTCACCACATTTAATCAATCCATCAGTCAAGCACCGTAAGTCGTCCAAATGTCGAGTGTCATGAATAGTTTAGGCTAGCACTTGACCGAATGTTTCTTTTAGAATTGTATCACAACCCTTACAAGTGGAACGTTTGCGGGCAACTCCCCATTGTTAGATTGAATGCTGGCTGGGGAAGATACCGAGCGACGTCATATCCGCGCGGGAATATGTCTCCACACCCTCGGAGCTCATACAGACCGAGGACCGGGTGTCAAGCTTCTACCTCACTCTTTACCAATACTGATTAAGCTCATACGAATATTTCGGCATTTCAAATAAATAGGAGGCAGGGAGTAGGTTAGGTACTCAGGTCAGCATAATCAATAAGAGGTCCAGCATTCAGTTTTAAATTTTAGATTTAATTCTGTGTAACTCTGCGGACTGGTGACCGAGATCCTTTATCTTCTCCGTGCCATGCCAGATGGAAATCTTCGTCTTGGGAAAATCCTCGGCCGGCTTCTGATTTCCACCCAGCTGCACGAACCGCCAACGTAAGCGAGACGTAAGGAAATCTGCCACCTCATTCCGCTTCAACGAATTCAGACGTCTGTAAGACGCTTCCAGCGCCAGAAACAGGAGTGTAAGTGTTAATGGAACTTGACCTCGAGATAAAACTTTCTTCTCCTTCTGTGACGCGCAATTAGGGCAGCCACCCGACTCGGGAGGCAAGCCGGCAAAGGCGGATACCTGACCAATGTCACGGCCTTCCAGAATGAATTCAATGGTGTATGAACGGCCCTCGAGAGCATAGCGGTCGTAGAGAACGTTCAGAGTGTAGTCCTCGAAAATATCCGTGTCGGGATCAAAGATATCTTCATACTTAGTTTTGTCATCTAAACGGATGGCTTGGATGTATCTCTTGGTGCTCGGATATATATCTTGTATATGATCAAGGACATCCGCCCGGTATTGCTCTTCATTCAGAGTGCCGTCTGGGTTGATAGAACCCGGATTGGGTACCAAGTCATCGTATTGATAGTTGCATCTTGTCCAGTCCCGTGTCATAGTAGAGGTCCAATAATCCCTATATGGGTCGCCCTTATCCTTGGTGTGGAAGGGTTTAAGGGGATCGTCGGGAGTCGGATCCCCAGACGGCCTGGGGGCAGGGTGGGGAGTCGTCCACCAGGCATCCCAATGTAATACTTGCCACATTGCAAATAGACGATCAATGTTACTGTTACCCTGTGAGAAGGTGAATGCTACACGTTGGATATGTCTGCACTTACCAGTGGTGAAGCCAGAATAAAGGATCAAAAGCAGCAACCGGTACGTCAGACAAATGGCCAACCCCAGTTTGGAACTTGCTACCCCCGGCCAAGTTCTAGGATTGTTAGTCCAGACTCCGGGGCTTGGTGACTCCATGGACGGATGAAACTTACATGAATATTATTGTGTATATATTCAAGTGACATATACTCCGCTCCTGGTTTGCTTTCACTCTCGCTAAACCATTTCGTGCTGGAAAATGTCGCCCACGTCTGGGTATAATCTGTGGAAAACATTCGATTGACAGCATCCGCCAGAGACCCAGGTGCTCTCCATTTACCATGTTCCTCATGACGGCAAGGGTAAGGGTTGGAAATATTAGTTGAGAATCTGTTGATCCATTCATTCGCGGCTTTGAAATTGTTGACACCTTCGAGACCCCTACAAGTACCGTCTGCCTCCTTTATAATTCCATGTCGGCTCACCCCAGAGCATTGGCTCCACTGCAACTATTAGTCAAAGGCGGCTATCATCGTTCTCACCCCGGGTCAACTTACTGGTAACGGTTCATCGTTACAACCAGTCTTTCCATCTTTTATATTCCATTGTTCCTTGCCTGGAGGCATGTCGCCCATCTTCCGTGGTTTTCCGTCCGGCCCCTTTTCGGGGTTCTCAAAGCCCCACAGAGGATTTTCGTAGTCAAACCCGGGGTTTTCTGCGACTTCCTCTGACGTCTTGTATAAGTATATCTTGACCTTTTTCTGAGTGGCAACTTCTGGGAGAGAGAACGAGTCGTTGTAGGCCTGTTTCTGCGCCCAGTCCCAGTAGGGCAGCCGCCACGTATCTGCAGCGTGGTTCCATGTATATGCTTCAGAATGAGGGAGCTCCCAGGATGCTATAATTTCTTTCATATGTTCCCATAGACGTTGCTTTAGTTAGTGTTAGCACTTGACTTTATATAAGAACTGGCCGATTGGGGCGTAGGTACCTCATAGAGCAATAGGTAAACTCTATGCCAAGTCGGAAAGGTCATGGAGTTGTGAGTGCAATAGAACGGTTCCTTGGCCTCGGGGTCATCCCACGGCACCTGAGGGTAGCCATGGATCCCAGCAATTTGATAGTAGGACAACTTTCGGTCTACCGGCTCGGACTTGAAACGTTCCAACGCCAAAACAAAAAGAGTCCATTGCCTTCGAAGTGTGGGATCCTTTGCGGCAGCTAGATCTGGCAGGCTTCTGCGAACCGGTATGCCAGGAGCAAACGGAATTGTTTTGGTGTTGGATTTGACATCTGGAGGAAGAGGAATGCCGCGGATTCCGTATGTTTCATTACGAACTTGTCCGTTAGCGGGAGACGTCATGATGATGGCCTTGGAGCTTCTCTCACCTCAAGAAATATATCTCTTCGTCTTGTGTCTTCTTTTATACACTACCTGTAGGCTTAGACGCAGCATCGTACAGATGTAAGTCCTGTCGTGTTCGAGTCCTCCATCTGAAGAGACGACGACAACCAAGCAACAATATGACGTCGACGAAGGACAACATAATCGTGACCGGTATTGATCCATCCAATAAACGCTGAATTGGGCATACGAACCATGCTTGGCGACATAGGCATGTTCCCAATTCATGGTCGTTGGTGGATGCAGTGGTCTTTTTAGGAGATCCGCTGTTGGGTCACCCAGCTACAACAATCCACTAGGAAACTTGGCAGGGTCCCGAACAAGCCACTGGCGCCACTATACCTTCAAGAATAAAATCAACAGCAGGTTTGGAATCTCGATAGCTATCAATCACATGGAAACTAAACCAATCTACACAATCTTTGTATGGATTACTTTCAGATCAGGTACCTCACCTCCTACCTACGTAGTTCTGGGGCTAAGAGAATTCACCGCCTCTACATTCATTGGCCCTACTGCACTATCATGGACGGACTATGTCTAAATAAGGATAGCAGGCGTGGCAGGGTTGTAGATCATGTCTAGACAATTGCTAAATCTGTACTGGTCATGTCCGACGATAAGTTGCAGCGAACAGAGTGGATTAGGATAGGTGCAGAGCATTAAAGGTAGAACTATACGCTTAAAAATGTAATATAATTAACTATGATCTATAAAAGTATTTAATTAGGTTTAAAGTGCTTTATATATTTTTAGTACCTTTTAAGTATAGGTATATATTATATAATAGTTTAAAATATGCATAGCGTATTTTACTTTATTTAAGATAAAGTTATTATATACTTAGTTACTTAAAGTACTTTTAATATTTTTAGATTTAAGTTATATGCTTTATTTATTATACACCCCCTATTTAAGGCTAACTATTATAAACAGCTTTAAATGTTAACTAGTAAAATAATGTAAGTAAACAAAAAGAAATTATTATAAATAAAATAATAATATTAGCGTATATAAACTAATTTTTAAATACGTTTGCATATTTAAAATGCGTTATAATAATTATAAAGTGCTAGTAATTATATAAATGTTAGCAATTTTTAGGTTTTTTTTAAATATAAGTACATATTTAAAAATGCGTTATAATATATAATAGTTAAAATAAGTTAAAGTAATTAAGTACTTTAATACCTTATTGTTTATATAAGCTTATAAATATATTAAATATACTTATATTTAAACTAAGTACTTTTAAGTATTTTATATTATATTGTAGTGCTTAGTTACGTTTGCTATTTGTTTACTTTGCTTACGCTAATACTTTTATAAGCTTAAATACTTTTTTAAACTTTTTAACCTTTTTTTTTTTATATTTTTGCCTTTTTATCTTTTTATTTTATATACTTATTACTACCTTTTAGCGCATAAGCATTAGTTTTTAATTAATTTTTAAAGTATTTAAAACGTTGTTATGCTTTTTAATTATAAAGTAAATAATACGCGCATTTTTTTTTTTGTTTAATGCTTGCTGCGCTGTTTTGCAGTGTACGATATAAAATTTAAACTTATTTTTAGTGTGCAAATAGTTTATTAGTTAAAAAAAAGGTTTTAAGCTATAGCTAAGCATGCAAATGCAAACTTTAATATAGAAAATCTTGCTGCCTTTTTAGCTTAGGCTTATATAAAGGACTTTTATAGCGTAAGCAAGCGCAACTTAGCTTTTATAATGCTTTATTATAAAAAAAATAAAGCTAGTATGCTTGCAAGCTTTTTTATATTACTTATAATGCTTATTTAACTTATTTTAATTATAAGTTTACTTTTATTAAAGTATTTTATGCTTACGTTTAATGCAGTTTTTAGCTTGCTATTTAAAAAAAAGTAAAACTAGTTACGTTATAAAAAAGGCTTTATAAAGTAAGCATTAAGAAATAAGCAGCTTAACAATAACGCTAATGCTTGCAAAAAGGTTGCAGCGCTTAAATAAGCTACTAAATTGCTTATAGTTGTTTTTTATATTTTTGCTGTTATAGTTTACTATAAAAATTACCTTTTTTTTTTTACTTCTTTTATGCTTTTGTTAGCAATAAGGGTTGCTTTTAATAAAGTACTTATAAGTAAAGCTAGCGCTTATTTAAACGCTGCTTATGCTTATAAACGTTATTAATAATAAGCAAAGCGCTTAGCCTAGTTTTTTATCTTTTTACTATTTAATTTATTAAGCAAAGGTAATTTTATAATATGTTATATTTATTAATATTAGCAAAACAATATAAAAAAAGCTACTAGTAAGCAGCTTAAAAATATTATAAATAAAAATATTGCTAGCAAGTAACTAAATAATATTATAAGTACTTTTATACCTTTGCTTAAAGCGTTAGTTACTAGTAAGCAACTTAAACATATTATAAATGCTTTTATGCTTTTATTTAAAGTATAGGTTGCTAGCAAGCAACTTAAAAATATTATAAATGCTTTTTTTGTTTTTGCTATAGTGTTCTTTATAGTACTTAATCTAGTTATTAATTTCTTTACTATACTAGTGTAGCTAAATAAACTACTAGTACTACAAACTTTTTAATTAGCTTTAAAAGGCAGTAGAAAGCTTTAGCGCGCAAAAAAAGTACGTTTTCTGCTTTAATTAGCATTTTAAGCTACAACTTGTTATATTTTTTAATTAAAAGCACGTTTTTTGCTTTATGTTTGTTTTTATAGTAAAAATTATTATAAAAGTTTTATATAATAAGTTAAAGCATTTTTAATTTATTATAATGCTTGCTTTTTTATTTAACTATATTAATTTACTTTTACTATATAGTTGCTTGTTTTGTTAAAAGGTTTTTTTTGTGCTAAAAAAAAAAGCTATTGCTTAAAAGCTATAAAAAGCTTTTAAGCGTAGTTTTCTTGTTTTTAGTTAAAGTTCCTTTTTAAAGTTTTTTTTCTTTACGTATATTATTTTACTGCGTGCTTTTAGCTTAGTAAAAAAAGATTAAGTGCTAAAGTAACGCTTAAATACGTTATTTAATGCTAGTTTAAATTTAGTGCTTAATAAATAGCTATAAGTTTTATAAACTATTTTTAATGCTTTTACCTTTATTAGCTCTAGTTTAAATACTTTTATTTTTATTAGCTTTAGTTTTAATAAAAAAAGCAATAACAATAGTAATAATAGTATTTAGTTTAGCAAGTTTAATATAAATAAAGATTATATTTTATATTATAATTATATAGGGCTATGCACTTTAAATTAGCTTTTATATACTAATAAAGCTGTTTTTAAAACGCTTGCTTTTTTTATTTATAAAAAAAAGCAAAAAGTTGTATTTAAATTATAATTAAGTACTTATTAAAATATTTTATACGCTAATTGTTTTTTAGCTACAATACGCAGTTTTATTTATTTATTTTTTAAAATTAGTTATTATAATATAGCTAACTTAAATTGCCGTTTTTGCTTACGTTATACTACTAGCTAAGCTTGTTGCTTGCTTTTTGCTTAAGTTGTACTATATGCTAACGCTTTATTTAAAATGCTTAAAGTAAAAACAATTGCTAAAAATTAAGTAAGTATTTTACTTTTATTTTTAATGCTTATAAGTATTTAACTTTATTTTAAAAAGTAAAAAAGTTATATAAATGTATTAATACTTTAAACAGTTAACGTAGCAATTTTTACTAGCGCATTATTTACTTTTATTTTAAAAAAAATGTCTAGTAGCAAGTATTTTTAAAAAAAATGCAAAATACTATATTTTAAATACTTAAGCTAAAAAGTTATAAAGTTAAAAACGCAAAGCTTAATAAGCTTGTAGTAAATAATAAAAAGTTTATTTTAGCTTAAAATATTATTATTAGTTTTTAAAGTTTTAGTACTTTTTAGCAAAAAGTACGTAGTAGTAGTTATAGTGCTTATAAAGCTTGTAGTAGTTAAAATTAGTAGCGTGCTGCTAATGCTTAAAAAAAAAAAGTAAAAAAAAAAGGTAAAAAGTAAGAAGGCTTTTAAAAAAAATTAAATTAGTTTTGTTTTATACTTGTTTATTATTTATTGTTTTTAAGTAATTTTGCTTAGCTAATTTAAATATAAATATTAAAGTTTTATAATAAACTTTTAATACTTGCGCTTTTTTTTAATTAAAATATAATGCTTTACTACTTTTTAAAGTTAATTTTTTATTTTAAGTAGTAGTGTTAAAATCTGTTATAAGTTTAGTAGTAATTTAAAATGCTTAAACGCTTTTTAAAATAAGTTTTTAGTAAGTTTATTAGCTAGCATGTTAGCTATTATTATATATTTAATTTTAAATAAGCTTTTTTAATATTGCTTACGTATTTATATATTTTATATATTAACGTATTTTAATTAAGTACTAATATGTTTTTTATTTTTTATTGCTAAATAGATTGCTTATATATTATTAAAGTAGATTTTTTAATTTTAGTTAAAATTAAGCTTTATATTAGCTATTAAACGCTTTAGCGCTATAGCTTTTTTGCTTATTAGTTTTAAAACTATTAACTTTGCTTTTGTAGTAAAAGTAAAAACTATATTTTATTAACATGCTTTTTAAATAATTAAGCTTTTTTATAAACTTATTAAGTATTTGTAAAAAAATTGCTATATTTTTAAATTGTTAGCAAAAAACGCATTTTTTACTATTACTAGTGCTTATAAGCTATTAAAAAAATAGTTTATTACTATTTTTAGCTTTTTAATATAATATAAATATTTAATAACTTAATTTGCTATAACTAAATACTTTAAACTTAAGTTAGTTAAAAACTTTAATAAAAGTAATATAGTATATAATATGTTTGCTTTTATTATAATTACTATATATATAATTAATTTTATACGCTTTTAATATGCTTTAATTTACGCTTTTATTACTATGCTTTTAAACTTTCTTAGTTTTTTATAAAGTAGTAGTATATATAGTGTTTAGCTTTTATTAGCTAGATTATAATGCTTAGCTACCTTTTTAATATATTAGTTATATAGCAAAGAAATTGTTTTCTTTTTTTTATTTTTTATTACCTTAATTTTAAAAAACTATATAATGTTTTTTTAGTTTTTAATTTTATATACTTATTTAATACTTTAAATTACTTAAAACGCTTGCGCTTTATAAAACTTTAAATATAGTACTAAAAAATTGTTTACGTAAAAAACTACTAGTATTTAGCGGTCTTTGCTATAAAACAAGCAAGGTTTTTTTTTAAAAAGTATAAAACTAAATTTTATTAGCGTACTTAAAAATTCCTTATATTAAAAAAAAAGCAAGTTTTTTAAACTATATAATGCTTTTAAAAGCAATATAACTTTATTAAAATGCTTTTTTATATTATTAAGCATATTATACACTACTAGCTTTTTACTTTTTTTACTTGCATTAAAAAACGCGCTTTTAATATTATATTATTTATATTTAAAACTAAAGTAGGCTACTATTGCTATAACTAGTTAAAAAGTTAAAGTAGTAAAAGTAGCTATATAAGTTAATTAAAAAGTGTTAGTTGCTTGTTAATTTTTTTTTATTACTAGTTTAGCTTTATAGTTTATAAAATACTCTTTTTTATTAAACTTATAAGCAAATACTTATTTTAATAATAATAGCTTGCTTATTACATTTTTATATAAAATATATTTTATAACGTTAAGTATAAGCATTTAATTTAGCTTTTTTTTTGCGCTTTTTTTAAAATACTTTTTTAGTAAATACGTTATAAGGTTTTTTTAATGTTTAAGTTTTAGCTTTACTAAGTTATTTTAATAAATTTTCTTTTTTAAAAAAGCACTTAAACGTTTTGCTTTTATTTGCTTTACTACTGCTGCAAACATAGCGTATAAAGTTTTATATTTTTAATTTTTTTAATAAATTGCTTTTAATTAATTAAAAAAAAATGTTTTTAAAAAAAATTTCTAATACTTATTATTATTATTTAGTATTGTAATTATATTTTTGCTATATATAAGTGTTATAAATATATGCTAATTGCTTTTTTTAGCTTTATTATAAAGTAAAAATTTATAAAGTCTTTTACTTTTTTTAACTTATTTTAAAAGTTCTTGCTAAGTATATTTTTTTTTTATTTTTAGCTTTTTTATATTAAAAGCATTTAAGCTTTGTACCTTTTTTTTAAAAGCTTTATTTTACTTTTTTTTAAGTTATATATTAAAAGTATTAAAGTGCTTTAAAGCATTATAAAAGTTTTTTTAATGCTTTAAAGCTTTTTTTTTTATTATTAAATATAGTTAAGTATTTAAAGTTATATTTTAATACTTTACCTTATTATTTTATAAGCTTAAACGCTTTAAAGTAGCTGTTTTTTATTTAAGCTGCTTATTAATATTAGCTTATAGCGTTTTTTTTAGTATATTTAACTTTTATAGTTTTTGCTTTATATTTTATATACTTTTTTTAAGTACTACTAATATATTGCTTTATTGTTTAAGTTTTTAGTTATGCTGTCTTTTTTGCTTAAAAAGCTTTAGCGTATTTTTAAAAGTTATAAGTTCTTGCTACTAATATTATAGGTTTTTTAATAGCTTTACTTGCTTTTGCGCTATATTTATTTTTAACTTATAAGCTTATAAAAAGCTGTTTAGGCCTTTAGTTAGTTTAAGTACACTTTTAGTTTTTTTTATTGCTAGCAGCATATTAAGCAGTGTTTTATAACTTAAAATATTTTTAGTTTTATTATTTAAAAGTTTATTAAAAAATAATATTAGTATTAGTTTAATTTTAATAAACTTATACTATACTATTTTTTAATTAATATGCTTATAAGTTTTTTTTAAGTTATAAAACTATATTTTATTAAACTTTATATTTTTAAACATAATTACTTGCTTTATTATAAGTATTTAAATTTAATATAAGTTAGTTACTATATACTTTACTATATATTTTATATATGCTTAAAGTTTTGTTTTAAATACTTATTTTTAATAACTTATAAAAAAATTTTACTTTAATAAATAGCATTTATATTTATATACTACTATTTTTAACTAGTTTAGTTTAAAGTTACTTATTAGTACTTTTTTTACTTTTAGTATATATTAGCAAAAATAATATATAAACTATATATAAAGCTTTTTAAGTAGGCTATAAAAATTGTAAGCTTTTAAAAAGCTTTAATTATATAACTACACTGCTGTTTAAACTGTTTTTAGCTATAGTTTAGTAAGTAAACGTACTTTGTTTATTATAGTAGTTAACTTATATATAATTTATTATTTAGCTTATTTACTTACTTTTACTAGTTTTTTAACGTATATAAGTAAAGTTTTTATTATAATTCTTTTTTTTTTATACTACTTTTTATACTTAGTTTTTTTTTTTATAGCAATAATTACTTTTTTGTTATTATAGCAAAAAAAGCAAAAAAAAAGTTTAAACTAGCGTTTTACTTACTTTTTAAAACTAGTAAGCTTTTTAAGTACTAGTTCTAAGCTTTTTTTTTATAGTAAAAAAGCTTAAAGCATTTTATTATATTTATTTTTTAAAACTAACATTTATGCAGATTTATTATAGCTTTTTTTATAGTTAAATAAATTTTAATAGATTTTTTAAAATAGCTAACTTATACAATGCTTTAAAATCTAGCAAAATACTACTTTAATTATATAAATAGTAGCATAGCTATTATATTTAATATAAGGCATTTTTTAAATCTTAACGTTTTATGCTTTATTAGCTAAAGCTTATAAAGCTTTTAAACTTAAATATTTTGCTTTTAAGTGCTACAATTTTTTTAAATTAGTTTATAGTTATAGTAAGTTTTTAAAAAGTTAATATTTCTTTTTTATAGTAGCTATTATAATCTTTGCAATACTAAGTAAAATATTAAAAAATATTATAAAGTTTACTAAGTAACTACTAAAGTAAAAAAATTAAAGCTTATATTTAAAAAAAACTAGGTTATAATAATATATAAGCATTTTAAATATAGTATTATATTTAATTAATTTATATTAAAGCAAGCAATTAAAACTATAATACTAAATTTTTTTTTGCTAAAGTTAAGCTTTTAAAACAATATTAATATAAAAACCCTTAACTACGTTTATATTTTTTAAAACTAAGTTTTTTATATAAAGGCTTATAATTTTATTTATTACCTTTTAAATTATTTATTAACTTTTTTTAATTACTAAAAAGCTTATAATATTAAATAGAACGCTGCTATTAAATATAGCTTAAAAGCTTTCTTTATTTAATAAATCTAGTTTATTAACTAAGTAAACTGCTTTATAATTATTTAGCACTATACTATTTACTAGTACATATTAAGGTTATTTAAGTATTATAAATATAGCAAAGTTTTTAGTTTTAATACTAAAGCTTACTAAATTAATTACTATATAAATTTAATTTTTAAGTAAATATTTACTTTAGCTAAAATTTTTCTGCTTATTTAATTTTTTTCTTTTTTTAAACCTATAAGTCTTAATAGTACCGCCTACCCTTTTTTTGCAATTTTTTATTAAAGTTTATTTTACTTAGCTTATAAATAGCGCTTTTTAGTTTTTTTAATATGCTTATTGCTTATTTAAAAACTTTTAAAGCTTATAAATTTAATAATAGCGCGCTAAAAGTAAGCGCACTTATATAATAACTATAAGTAATTATTTTTTTTATTTTTAAAAGAACATAGGCAAAACTTGCTTTTAAAAGCGTTTTTAGCACCTAACTTTACTTAAAGTGCTTTTGCTTTTTTAAAGTTATTTAAAACTGCTATTATAAAAATAGCTAAAATACTAGCTTTTTTTTAGTTTTTTAACTTTTAATTATACTTTTTAAAAATCTTAGCATATTTTGCAAGCATTAAAATTAATTTGCTAAAGGCTTAATAGCAAAAAAGTTGCATTTTTTTATTTTAGGCCTACTTTAGTATAATCTTAGTGCTTACTATAATTAAAAAATTTTTTACTGCTAGTAGCTTTTTAATATTTATTATATTATAATTAAAAGCCTTATTATACGCTATTTACTATTTTTTATACTACTTACTTAGCTTAACTAAGCTTTTTTATACTTTAATAAGTACTTAATAGTATATTTTTTAAGCAATTTATTAAAACTTAATATTATATAAGGTAACAATTTTTTTTAAACGCTAAATAAAGTTTTAAAGCGTATAATTATAGTTTTAGTTTTAAAGTACTTAAACTTAGCTTTTAAAGCAGTTATTAACTATTTTATTAACTTAATTTTAAATAAAAATTAAATACGCTTAAAGCATAATAACTTATTTTTTATGCTTGCTATTTTTATTAATTATTATTTTATATATAGCTTAAATTTTAGCTTTATTTAAGTTTAAAGTTTTAAAAAAGTTAAGCTTTTTATTATTTTAAAAGTTATTAAAGTAGCGTAGCTATGCTTTATAATATTTGCATAGTTAACGCTAAATAATAACTTTTTTTGCTTTTTTTTTAGTAAGATTTTTATAAAGCTTTATTAAACTATAAGTAGTTTTAAAAGCATTTAAGTTTACTTTTTCTTAAATGCTACGCTAATAATAAATAAACTTAAGCTTTTAATACTACTTTACTTAATTATAAGCATTTTTAAAAGTAGTATTTGCATTAATCTTATTTTTTAATATTTTAAATACTTAAAAGCTTTTTAAGTTATATTAAAATGCTTATTTAAATAAAAAAGTATTAAAAAAGTTAAACATATTTAAAATAGTTTTAAATAAGTTAAAGTTTATATTAAACAATTTATAAATAAAGGCTTAAAAATAAAGTTATAAGTAGTTAACTAGCTTTTAAGCTTTTAAAAGTAGCACCGGTCTTTTATAAGCAAACTAAGCTTATAACTTTAATAATAAGTTATAACAAACAAAGTAAATTAAAATAAGTACAAAGCATTAAAAGTAGAACTATACGCTTAAAAATATAATATAATTAACTATAATCTATAAAAGTATTTAACTAGGTCTAAGGTACTTTATATATTTCCAGTACCCTTTAGGTATAGGTACATGTTATATAATAGTCTAAAATACGCGCAGCGTATTTCACTTTATCTAAAATAAGGTCACTATGTACCTGGTTACCTAAGGTACTTCCAATACCTTTGGATCTAGGTCACATGCTCCATCCGTCACATCATGTAAGTGTGCATATGTAATATATACGTATAACGTCAATACGTATATATATGGTGGTCTTCGCAGCCGGACAACACAGAAGAAAACATGGCAGAACTTAATCTTCCCCGAGTCCAACTAAAACAACTGTGGCGATGGTCTGCGGCTAGTTACATGTAATCTCAATGCAAGACTACGTTTAGAGGCAATCTAAGTCTGTTGTTTTGGGATTGATAAGGCAGTGTCACAAAACCACATGCTACAGGAAAGGCCCCGTTAATTGCTGTAGTATCTGTTATATGCAACCTAACAGGTAGCGGTCAGGGTCGGGTTATTTGGTTTCTGTCCTTTGTAAGCTACCTTGAATCACAACTTGGTTATTTCTTCACATGCACTTTAAGCGCTTCATAGTATTATGGTGTGTTTCTTCCTCTATGGTCAATGTATAGGTAAGCATGTCTCCTGCAAGACTTAGGTAGGTATATACTTGTACATACCTGCATGTACCTTGTATGATAAATGTGTCATGTAAACAATCATCACTGATAAATTTAGGGTAGTGACTCTGGCGAGGACTTAGGACATGTAGACCGTAGGTTGATTTCTTTGAAGACACTGGAAATATAGACCTGGGAATGATAAGACGTTAACCTCTCCTGTGACATGTCGACATTGGCCTACCAAGTCTGGAATATATGTTGTATCTACTTACATCGTGTTTAGGGTCCGTCTCAAATATAGCTAGAAGACTAGAATGTTGGGTCTATGCATATGACTACCAGGCAGCGACATTATACACCGACGAGATATATCATGTGACAAGGCTCACTACCTACCTCTATTTACCTGTTTCTAATCAATGTGGTACTTACTGCTCAATAGGCAAAAGTTTATCAGGCCTTTGTATCTGTTGCCGGTGCTTATATCATCCAGCTCTTTCCAAGCCACCCAAAAATCATCGTGCTTTCCTATTCACCTGTGGGTCGTGACTACCTACTAAGTTCTATTTACCTGGGTGCTGCTAAGATGATTAAAAGTGTACATCGGCCTTTGTTTACGCTCGGATTCATACCTACTATGTATATCCATCTATATCAAGGGAAAAGATTCTGCACTTTCTGCCCCCATTGTGGCTCTTCCTCTTGGCAGAACAACATGCTGCAATAAACAACGTTAGGGCTCTCAAATAAAGCTACCACATTCTATCGCCCATTCTACCGATCAAATATGGCTATAACAATCACTACCGACGAATGCGAGCAGATGTTTAGGGCAGTTCGTATTGACGATATTGAGCTACTCGACTCTTTGGTGAAGTGTATTGTCGACCGCGAAAAAATCTCAAAGGAAGAAGTTCTGGCGTGGACGAAAGATCGGGAGGGGAATACTTTGCTGCATGTGGCAGGAGAATATGGGATAACCAGCAAGCCAACTCACATGATTCCCCCATCAGCAACAATCCGGCTAACCTTTGTAACTGGCAAACAGGTATCTTTCAGTATTACGACAAGCTATTTACTACGCTTCCAGGCCTCCGCAGAGGTCTTTTCAACGAGAAGAATATCAGCCTTGACACACCGATACACATGGCAGCTCGGAAAGGCCAGCTCCACTTCATCAAGGCCATTTGTCAACACGGTACACCCATCGACACGCGCGGTGCATTTGGATGCACAGTGTTGCATTATGCCGTCCTGCGCAGGGACTGGTTGGGGCTGAAGGAGTTGATAGCTTGGGGCGCAAATATCAATGCGCAATGCAGCTCGGGAGATACGGCGCTCCATCTCGTCGCCCGCACTGACAGCCTTGAAGCTGTCAAGTTTCTACTCGGGGCTGGAGCATCGCCGTATCTGCGCAACGCATCAGACCTAACACCAGGCAGCGTAGCTCGTCAATATGATGATGATGTCTATAGCTACTTCAAGGAGCGCCACCTCCCCCATTAAGTAGGTACCCAAGTTGGAATATCTTCCTTTTTGACTGGGTTGGGGCAAGACACCGGGTACATCGACCCACGAAAAGGGGTATGCTAGGACTTATACTAAGATGTACTCAAGATGATACCCAACTGCAAGAAGTAGGATACTCATGGCTTGGCTACGATGTTGGAGTGTCTTCTAGCAGGGAGATTCATAGATCAGGCACCGTGGGGGTTAGCTTCTCACATGGATAGGACGGTACCATCAGCTGTATCGATAAATTGTTTATTTAGAAACCCACCTAGGTACTAATAAGCAAAACATGTCTAAATCCATCAAGAAAAATTTGCAAGGGAATAGGTACCTGCCATACCAGGATAAACAAGTGGAAGTGACCTACCTTGTGTTGGCCTATCCACATACCTTTGTATAGAGTTCAAGTGAATGGCAGGCAACTGCGACTGCAAGTGGGTAAAGTAAGTAAGCATCTCCACCTACCTACCTGCAGGCTACCAGCATGTCGACCTATTTCCCTTTGTTGTCTCTGTTTCGAACAATCGATAAAGATGCTTTATGTTGTGTTGGAATTAAGGAGTTTATCGCACTCCACACGCATTATTCTATACATCAAGTATACAGTTGATGGTAACTTTTTACCTCAGTAAAACACAACTATTATTCCATCCACTGAGCCTTCTGGCTCATACATGACCCCCAATGAGAAGCGCCTCTATCCTGTGACCCTTACACAGCACATCTATTAGTCCAAGCTCCAACCCATCCGTCTACAAGATATTCTCCTGGATCATCTTTTTCGGGGTTTCCTCTACTTCCAGGCCAGTCTCACCAATTCCATTCCTCGTCGTCGGAAGAGTCGCCCCTTTCAGTGTCACTGTCTGGATCATCGACTACCGGAACGTTGTCTGAATCTTCGATAACTATCGGGCGGCCTCTATTACCCATCCCTTCTATGTTATGCTGCCTGCGCTTCGCGGAATTTTCGTCGTCGTCATCGTCGGAGATTATAATGACCCCATGTTTACGCTTTGGACCTTGATAATGATGGCCCGGGGCGGTTACAACGCGATCCTGTCGTAGTAGCCACTTTTCCAGGTGTTTGTACAAGGTCGCTACGACGGTAGGCGGGAAGGCGTTCCCTATCTGACGCTTCATTTCGGTAGCCGTTCCTAGGAAGGTGTGCTTTGTTGGGAATCCCTGGAGGGCGGCAAGCTCTCTCCGGGTAAAATGTCTCTTGCCGGACGGGTGGCAAGCGTCCGATCCTGATGTTGTTATTGTTCCAGTTTGTTTATTGTCGTCATAGGGCGTTGCTCGGATTCCTTTTGCCAGCATTGCATTGACATCGTGGAGAGGGTCACCATGGCTTTTGCTAATAGTTTTCAAGGTATCCCGCAATACTAACTCGCGAGGCAAGCCTGGGTAACCGTGGGTGGGCGGAGGGAAAGATGGGAGCCTTTCCCCGATACACGACGCTATCCACACGAGGCGCTTCCTCGAAGTGGGCAATCCGTAGTAGCGGAATTTCAGCATATCCCAGGTGACGGAATAGTTGAGGCGAGTGTACTGTCCAATAAGCCCATTGAAACAATCCTCATTCGAGTCGAACAGCAAGCCATACGTCTGTTCGCCGGTGGAGAGACGAGGACGACGAGCCTTTAAGATCTCCTCGCAGGTATATAAAGCGGCGACATTTGCGGCGTCATTCTTGCCGGCCCTGGTATGTGCAGGCGACCACACCTGGCACGGTGGGGATAGATGAACAATATCTGCACGTGTGCGGGATCCCTTCAGCTTTTGCGTAAGTTCAAATAACCCCATGCACTTGAGCTCGGCCTCGGGAAAGTTGGCGCGATAGGATCGACAGGCAGCAGCATCGGCGTCGCAGGCTATGCCTAGTCTAAAGCCTTCGCCTGACTGGCATATTCCACGAGATACGCCACCGGCACCGCAGAACATGTCGTCGACAATGTACTTTTGTCCCGGCTTACGCTCGGTGGTCTTATGCTCTCGATGGTTGGGCATTTCGTCTACGTCAACCGTAGGGATGCGCGTCTTGTTGCCTATGTATGATCCTCCCGGGACTACTCCACCACGGAATTCTGATCGCAAGGCATCATTAGAAACACGTAGTGTCACGTCCCTTATGTCTTTGGACATGAGCCGAACGATTGAACCGTGTTTACATGATTTATTTTGAGCCTTGTCCCTCGCTGTCGACCAATATCGGTAAAACTTCCATCTCTGGACCAGGACGGAGTTGGCTCGATGTGCTGGGAATAGAGCATTGGTATGCCGAGAGTCTCGAGTCCTGATGACGCTCTCGATACCGATATCTACTGCACCTGCTTCGTCTTCTTCGCCTTTGACGAGGTCATAGAGTGCGCAGACTTCGTTTAATTGACACGGTAAGATGCCACGTGTATTTCGAGTCCGAGTGAAACGGATACCGCGTAAGATGACCTGCTTAGTGTGCGGCTTTTCGTAAATGATATTGACGAGTAGGAATTCCCACTAAATGTCAAAGGAAAGTCAAGTTAGAAGCCGCAACATGGGAAGGAAAGAACGCGGGGGATACATTAGGTAGGTGTATGATAGTACCGTGTATCACTTACATGATACTCGTTTGCAGAAGCCCGAGGTACCTCAACCATAGTGCCGGGCCGGATGTGCACCCCACGCCAAACGGTATACTCCAACCGGGAGCGTTCCGGAATAAAAATGAGAGACGTTGGTACTGTTGGCTTGTCACCTACACCTACATTTGCACCTTTACCAGAGCGTCCAACGCCTGCAATTCTTCTGGCATGGAGAAACTGTACCTCGCAATCGCGGGCATTTCTTTCGTTCTGTTCTTCTTCGGCGGCAGAGTAAATTTGAAATCCTCTCAAGGAATGTTGATCAACTTCCCGAGGATGTAGAAGTTCGGGACGATCCTGACCAGGCAAGCAGAGCTGGTTATTATTATTCCGTAAATCCCGAAGATGTCTTTGTAAGTCGGATAGTGGCTCCTCGTCTTCGATGCAGATGACGCTTGCCTCTCTGCTGGTGGAAGACATTGTTTTCTTCTGTTTTTGTTTTCTTTTGTTTCGTTGTACAATGTATGGTAGTGGTGACAAGAAGCAGGGAAGATGACCTTTAACAAAGGGTGGTGATAATGAGGAAGGATGACTGACTGGTCTGGAAGTGTGCAGGGACCAAGACTCAAAGAGAGATAGGTGAGGTATTGTCAAGAAAGGAAGAGAGGACTTGGTAGGTGGGGAAAAAGGAATTTTGAATAGAAGGAAGGGTAGAGGATTTCCTTGCTGGGGAAATATTTAAATAGAAGGGAAATGTAGTGTGTGTGTGTGTGTGTGTGTGTGCCGCAGACGTCGAGGATGAGGATGGTCAGTTGTATGTTTACATAGGTGATACACAGGACGTCGAGGGACCTTGCTACTGGATAAGAAGGGAATGACTCTCTATACAGCAGGGAAGGGATATACGGAACATGCTAGTGGACTGGACTGGACCCGACGTCGAGGTTGTAGATAGTAGGTTGGGCGGTCACAGTGGCAGAGGAGATGTATGTATTATTGTGACTCCAAAGATAAAAAGGAACCATTCAGGACAGGTGGAAAGGTAGAAGAGGTCAAAGGGTCTACATCAAATAGTAAGTCAGGTACCTATGTGGGTAGGTTGGGACCTGGGAGGTCATGGATGGCGATACAGGAAAGTGAAAGGCCTTCTACGAGTAGAAGGAGAGGTACTTCAAGGGAGGGATGAATAACATGCATGGTACCTAAAGGCTGAATCAATACATAAGGTAAGTACGTAACATAATGTTGAGTAAGTATATATTCCGTTGGAATGTGTATACCTACTATAGATACCACCCTTTTTTTCTATTTTCTGCTCATGATATGATGTCGGGGATATTTTCACATACCTACTAGGTAGGTAAAACATACCTACCTTACCTAGTATACGATCACATATCAAGAAAGGAATCTCAATATCTGATCTAACTAAACAATATTTCCCTACCTACCTTAGCCTAACTTACCTACCTAGGTACGCACTTTCCCTAGGAAAGATGTGCAATTTCTGCCCAGTCTACCTACACAATATTTCACCATCTTTGTGCATAAATACCTACCTACCTACCATACTCACACATACCATACCCATCATAGAAATTGCTCAGAAAAGCTGTTCTTGATCCAGTCATCTACCTACCTACCTACCTACTTTAACCCATGTATATGGTTAGGTAACAAAGAAATCATACACATATGTAGACTGAGATAGGTAGTATAAGACTATAAGTAAACCAGGGTCATTGGTCTCTTCCGCTCTATGATATCGAGCACTTTCTATCCTTTCCCAACTTTAAACATGAATCAGTCAGTTAGCAGAAATATAGTTATCGTCACCATGGAAGAGGTCGTATAATATATAAGGAACATGCAGATTTACACAGCTCTACGAGTAGATGACAAAGTCCTGTGAGGTACAGTATGTGAATTGTGTTCTTACTATGTAGAGGGCGTTAAAGTTATCACGTGGTTATTTGCACGTGACTAGCCGTGACATTGCGCTTTGTTGACTTATTTAACTGGTCTACAAAAGATTAAATGCCTTTCTTTTCAAAACCTAGAGAGATTGAACGCTACCTGATGTACACGTAACGACCATGTTTTCAAGGCACATTTGTACACTTGTCTTCGGTGTGCAGATCATACCCCGTGGAATCCAAGGCGACGGAGTCACGAGTGGCAGAAGCAAATATAGCAAAGTGGCTGTAGAATCAATCAATTCCAACTAGTCTCCTATTCATTATTGATGCTAATGTCCCGACTTGTCATCTAAAGGTCTCTCCCCCGAGCGTTCTGATCCTTTTCCGGCTCCGTCGATCTAGCCCACCCTCTCAAGGGGGCATTTGCAAAGCTAGCAAGAGTCAAGTGCAGGCTTCTCGGTAAGAACTGCATCATCAAGGCACTTCCCGCCGCATTCCAGCTACTGAAGACCATGCGTTTTCCCCTACATAATGCGTTAAATCCGGCCATGGCCACAGCTTTCGGGTCTTCCACAGCTCCAGGGTTTGCCATCATGGAGATTTCTTCGGCGTGAGCCCGCGTAATAAATTGAGTGTGCGTAGGCCCGGGCATGAGTTGAGTGTTGACGACTCCGGGATATGCGCGTAATTCAAGCGATAGACTCTCAGAGAAGGCGCGGACATAGTGTTTCGAAGCGTGATAGAGGTTCTGGTGCGGACTAGCCATCCAACCTGCACAAGATTGGTTTAGCAAGCCATTCAGGCTATATACAGAGTCGGGTACTTACCGCCAACACTGGAGATATGCAACATCCAACCTCGACCGCGGCGGGCCATGTCTTTCCCGAAAAGCTGAGCAAGCTGGACGGGAGTGATGCAGTTCACGTATGTCAAGCGCTCGGTAAACTCGATCGGCTGCTCCAGTGTTTCGCCTGCACCTCCCAGACCGGCGCCGTTGACGAGAATATCCACAGTCAAGCCGAACTTGGTGACCCGGTCGTAAAGTTCCTTGGCAGCACCCGGCATAGAGAGGTCCATGGCAATGGTATGACATGTAACTCCGGTCTTGCCCACTTTGAGGACGTTGCGCTTCACGGCCTCGAGCTGCTCCTCGTTCCTCCCCACTAAAACCAGGTCATGGCCCTTGCTAGCTAGGATATATGTAAGCTCGGCACCGATGCCGCTGGAGGCACCGGTGACGAGGGCGAGCCCTTCTGGAGTTGTACTCCTCGGGAAAAACAAGCGAAGGGGAGCAAGAAACAGTGCTGCTGCTGAGAAGGTCTTGAATGGCGAGAAACGTAGTAAGGCAACACAGGCTATGGACGCAACCGTCACGAATATGCTGATAAGGTCGACATTGATATCGTCCAAGACGAGATATACCGGCTTGAATATCGCAGGATTGCCATTGTCGACTGCCTTGTGAGATGGTAGTTCCTTGGTACTATTATCAACCTTTCCGTACGCGTCGCTCTTGTTGTCTTTTGTTTCTGCCGACATTGTGAGACAGTATACCTTTCGACCTCAATGGTGTGTCTGACTAGAAGAAGCGTTTATGAGTCGAATGATTTAGCCAAACCAACGTTTATACGTAAAAATACATGTGCACATGGATTAAGTGTTGCGTTCTGTACATACTCGTATTTAAATATAAATGTTTGTTTTTAGTCCAGTTTTACTACACGTCACCTACCGAGGGTGTGGAACAGTCGACAATATCGATGACGATGTTCTAACCTACGATAATGATGTCACAATCAGTACCTACCTTAGTACCACTTCCAAGCTACAGGTAGGTGCGCATAGCCCAGGTGGCACCAACTGTGTGGCGGCTAACTGCCGAGACAGCAGTGCGAGAATTGTCACTGAGACCATACGCACTGTATGTACGCATACTCGTACGTGCTACATGTGGTCTACAATTACATTGAAGGGCTCCGAGGCCATCGCTGCTCGCAAAACTTTTGGCCTATATCTGCTACGCGGGTTGTTACTATCTACTTATAACTAATGCCGGCTTATTTTATAGTAGGTTCTAACCTTGGTTATTTCCTTGATCTCCTAGTCCTGCTCGTTAGAAGGCACCATGTCGCGGGCGGCGCGCAATTCCGCTACGAACGTCAGGGCGCCGACTGGGAAGGATAGAAATGAAGCAGTGGTTTGGTAAATCTGCGCCTGAATCTCTTTCCTTTTCTTTTCTTTTCTCGTTTGAGGTTCTGTGGCTTCAACGATTCACCATGTATATATCCCTGTGGCTCAATCCGAAGTTACACAGACCCCGCATCTAACAAAATGCAAAGAAGGAACCAACAACACCGCCCTGATGAGAATCCATGCATGCCACGTGATGACCTGAAAAATCAATACCTTCCCCTCTAATGAACGAGGCTGGATCATGGGAGGAAGATGTTCTCTCGTGCGGGTGGTTCAAGATTCCGATGGGCTTACAAGATGCTACCAAAAGACGACACTTCACCGTCAAACGTCTCGGCCATACCGGCTAGTGACACACCCGAAGGTGGTGATGGTGGTAGTGAAGAAAGGGATTCGTCTAGGACAACAAAGTCGAGATGGAGTCGCGACAGGTACTTCGGCGCACTCGCCTTCAACATTGCAGCATTCATCCTGCCTGCGCTATACAGCACCTTATCCAAACTATGGGTAGCCAACATCGATTCGTCAATGGTAGCCACGACAGACGTCTACACCTACTTGAACACAGCCTCTGAGGCCATCAACGAGGGTTTACCCCGCGCCGCATGGGTTATCATTGGCGACAAAGCCTCGAGGAGCTTGGCTCAGAGGCTACAGTTGACTCATACCTTGATCCTCTTCCAAGGCGTGGCAGGTCTTATCATCAGCGTCGTCTTCTTGGGTGCGGCCTCTGCTATAGCGGATAATTTCGTGCCGTCCGAGGTACGCGAGTCCAGTCTTGCATATGTGCGCATAACCTCTTTCACCGTTCTAGCCGGGACTATCGAAACAGCTGTGGCGGCGGCTACCAGAGCGCTGGATAAACCGGATGTACCGCTAGTCATCAGCTCTGTCAAGTTCGCTGTGAACATCGTACTTGACTTGTTGGTAATTTCCAAGTACCATGTCGGCTCGTTCAAGCCTACGGTCGAGATGCAAGCTATCATCCAGCTGGTATGCGGTCTCGTCGCCGCTTTTGCCGGTTTGGGGTATTTCCTAGCATCCACTACCAGAGCCTGGCGACGGGCAGATCGGGCGACAGATACGCGACACATTCGACCAAGCTTCCGGGCCCTCGCCGTCCTTATCCGCCCGGGCCTAATCACCTTTGCCGAATCAGCCGTCCGCAACGCGCTTTACCTCTGGCTCGTAACCACCATCGTAGCCCTCGGAACAACATATGCCACGGCATGGGGCGTCTTCAACACCATCCGCTGGGGTCTAGTCATGGTCCCGGTCAACGCGCTCGAGGCGACGGCCCTCCAGTTCATCGGTCATCGATGGGGTAAATGGCGTTCGGAAATTGGTGTGAATAATCTACGTCCAGAAGCTGCATGGAAGGACATACTTCACATTTCCCAGCCCGCGTTAACATCCCTTGCGCTCGCACTTGTCGTCGAGGTCCCCGTTGCGATCTTCCTCTCGCTATTCGGCGCTCATGCATTCGCATTCTATCTCAGCGGCTCGCGTGATGTTGCCAATGTCACGGCGTATATGTGGCGGACGATCGATTGGTGTTACATATTCTATGCCATGTCCACTCAACTGGCTACTGTTCTCCTTGCGACGAGGCCGAAATGGTATTTATATCAGAGTCTCGTGGCTAATCTCTTGTATGTGCTGCCGTGGGCCATTGTTTGCCAGGTCAAAGACTTGGATGAGGCGAATGCGTGGACTTATCATAGTCTCGTGTTTGGGGGGAGCCTGGTCTTTAGTTTCATTGATATTCTTATCGTTGATGCAGCTTGGGCTTGGTCTCTGGTGACGGGCAGAGTGAAACTGGAACATTTTCGGATATAATTTACTTCGCCTTGCCGATGAGGAATGTACTCTTGTATGTCTCGCATATAAGTTGGCGCCTAGATTGGGGGTGTGAGATTTTGGAACCAGTTGGGCTAGACAATCATTGTCCCAAGCTTGCTTCTCTTCATTTATTTAATTCTTCTATAGGAATCGATAGTGATCGACGAAAAGTGGGATATCGTAAAAGAACATAATGAAATTGGACCCCGCGGATATAGATGAATACGAATGAACCGATAAGACAATACCTCTCTCGTCCCAAAGTGTGTCGTCAACGGCCTTGAAGCACGTTGTTACGTGGCAAGCTAGACGCCCCCCCCTCCTCCTGTGTTAAGAGGGACCAAGGTTATGCCGACTGAATACCGCCGTCCCCGTAGACCGAAAATATCGTGACAGATTGACTGTGACAACGCCACAGAGGGTGTGTGATGCCATTATCCCTTCTTAGGCTTGCTCCAAGTACCCGTCTCCTGCACCCTCTTAACCGCCTTCTTCATATCTTTCATGTACCATCTACTCGGGTATGTCCTAAGCCTCTTGGGCAGGTACGGGTACACGAGCGCAACATATCCAACAATGAAATGGAACATTGCCGAATTCAACGGCGTGATTTTCAATCCGTACTCGCGCTGGAAGCGCTCGGGTAACCAGTGCATCGTCAATAATCTGGCGATGGGCATCTGGGGCTTTAGTAGCAGCGGCATCTTTTTGGGCCAGAGTAAATCGCGGCAAAGGCTGCGCGCCCAATCCGTCACCTCGAGCGTTTCGATATTGTGGTTCCAGTACTTCCAGAAATCCTCCAACGTCGCCGGCCACATCTCGGGTGGCATCCGTAAAGAGGTGCCGTAGACGGCTGATTCTTTGAAGAGTATTTCCTGTCGCTCCGTCGAGACTTTGCCGAAGAAGGCCTCGTGTACCACGATTAGTGAGACGAAGAGTGTGGCTGCCGTCCACTTGTGGAGCTCGGGATCGTCCGCATCTACACATCCCAACACGTTAGCGGCACGCGCTGATAACAGTACAGGGTCGTCGAGGAGAGGAGAGGACAAGGAGAAGGGATAGAGAGAAATCTGCTTTGTGTCACGTACAGTAGTTCTCCCCCTTGACCTCCGAGTGAGCAGCGTGAATGATACCAAAAATGGCCTGTTTCTCCTCCTCGGTACCGAATACCGCGGCGTTCAGGAAGCGAGCCGTGGTCTGTAGGCGATTCATGATGCGGTAGGCAAAGTTGGAGTGCTTGTAGGAGCCCTCCGCTAGCCCCGGGTGGGCGAACTGACATAGGATGGCAAACTGTCCACCGAGAAGAAATATGGCGTCCGTCGTCATCTTCCGCAGCTCGATGGGTTCGGCGATGGTCTCGAAAATATGAGGCTTCTCCTTCAGGCCGGGTGACTGGCCTCTGGCGGCATCTCCATGTCCCATGGGGCACGCCATCGTGTATAGCTGCCTGTACGTTTTCCCTGGAACTCGAAGGCGGCAAAGGTGGGGATAAACGGCGGATTAAACAACTAGGTCAAGCATCGAAGACAAATATATATAAAATGCAGCCGTTCTTCTTCGACTTGCCTAGGAGCACGAAGCGCATACATATAAGCGCAACTTTTCTGGAAGTAACCCCATCCTGTCCTGATACCTGGCATACTGGCCCACTGGGCCGAGGACGTTGGAGCTAACGCACCCCAGAATACACCTTGACTCGCGACGATCTACCGGACCCTGAAGTAGCCCGCAACCCAGAACAACGAAATGGAAACCAGATCCGGAAAGGATGGGGAGAGCGTGCAGCTAGATGTATCGACGGAGCGATCTCAAAGCAAGTATAAAGTGTCGGCCCCGACCAATTGATTTAGTCCAAGACGGTTCTGTGGAGACATCCCGGCATTGAGGGGCAGGGCAGGGTGCATGCCTGCCTCGGCTAGTATGCATCTCGCCATGACAGCTTCAAGGGCTAAATAGCACGCCGCGGCATGCTGTAAAAAGCTAAAAGAGACCGCACATCTCCTCTCGAAAGGCTGCGACGTCTTCTCTCTTTTCTAGTAGTCGTTTCGCTATCTCGGTACGTCTTATTTTGACTATATTCGGCAGACGTTGTGCCCATGTCACCACCATCGCTCTGAGATCCAACTCGAAATCGCTGGTCCTCCACCAGCCTGGGCAGTAGCAAGTGGAATTTATGTGCGGTTGTCCAGGCCTACCTTGTAATTCCTTTGTTCGTCTTTTCGCTCGTCGATGTAATAAACGCGCCGAAAATGAGCAGCCCCGGGCATCCGATAGGAGAAAAGGTAGTTAACACCGAGCAGCGTCAACAAGGCCTCCGGAACCTACTTCAAATTGATCGATAAGACCTAGCATGTGTACGTACGAGTAGGCATCTGGTCATGAATGTGGCAATGGGTGCCTACTGGGAAATGAAGAGGCATAGCTCTGTTCGTGATACTTGCAACCCCTAGTGGGACAAATCAAAGAGGAATAGCAAACTCGGTTTGGTTTTCACAGATACCTATTTGATGTTTATACTGATAACAGTCCGAGTAAGACCACTGAATGGCTATGGTAGCCGCCTTGGGAAACTGTTCTAACCTGAACGACATCATGGAAAGTGTATGGCAGGTGCCCATCGTCAAATCGGGACCTCAAATCAAGAGGAACCGTAGAGCGGCTAGGAAAGTTTGGCCGTGCGGGGCCATGTTAGAAGAGGCATCGCTTCCACTATTGCCGCCAATTGACAATGGATGACCAGAACCGCTCAATTTTCCTAACCTAGGAAATATGAACAGGAAAGAATCTGAAGAAGGGATTTCAGACCAAGTTTGAACCTGGCTTAATGATCGTTTTATAGCGAGGAGTATAAAACTAACTTGGATGCGACGTTTTGCACATAATGCCGGAACGCCTACGAGTACGGAATCTACGGATACAGAAGTATTCGGGTCGCAAAATCGAATACGAATGGTACTGCCACAATCAAGCCACACTACGGTGGGGGGCGTGGGTGGCGGTTTGCGTTCACCGCGTTCGTATTCGGGTTAATTTAATTGGAAGATTTCCAAGATGAATCTACAAGTAGGGCATCAGATGATTGGCCAGCTGTAGTCCGCTAGGCTACACAAGGTTAGACCTAATACATCCCGCATGCTTTCACAAGCTGGAACCCTCAATCCAGGGGTAAAGAAAACGGCGGGCCCCTAAAAGCCAACCCATTGGACATTGAATGGAGCTTTGGAAGGTCCAGTGGATGCCGATAACCAAAAGCTAAATTGCATAAAAAGTTGGCGGCGTCCCCTTTTCTAGACAGACTTCGGCCACTGAACCTAATACAATTTTCTCTTCAGCTTCCTACTTCTCCAAGATAATCTTCTTTCTTCCCAATTGAACTGCCTGCAAGTGTATTACAATTTCTATATACCCCATCTGCCAATAGTTTCATCATGGCTTCCCAGGCTGCTCTTGAGAAGCAGGACAGAGAACGCGATGCGGCCTTCAACAAGGCTATGCACGGTAACTCGGCCGAAGTCCAGGGTGGTATTCGCGCCATGTTCGCCAAAGGACGTGATGCGAAGCAAGCAGCCGTCGACGAGTACTTCAAGCACTGGGATAACAAGGCAGCCGAAACCGAGACCGAGGAAACCCGAGAGGTTCGTCCAAAGATGTCTTTGATTCACCGCTTCTTAGCGCTAACCAAATGCGACAGGCACGAAAAGCCGAGTATGCTACATTAACAAGACAGTATGTATCCCTCGTTCGAATCGCAACAATACCCATCAACGTGCTAATCGGTGGCCCCTCAGATACTATAACCTTGCCACCGATCTTTACGAATATGGTTGGGGTCAATCCTTCCACTTCTGCCGATACTCCATTGGCGAGAGCTTTTACCAGGCCATTGCCCGGCACGAACACTACCTTGCGCACCAGATCGGCATCAAGGAGGGTATGAAGGTCTTGGATGTTGGTTGCGGTGTTGGTGGACCGGCACGCGAGATTGCCAAGTTCACTGGTGCTCATATCACCGGTCTCAACAACAACGACTACCAGATCCAGCGCGCTACCCACTACGCCAAGAAAGAAGGCATGTCACACCAGCTTGCCTTCGTCAAGGGAGACTTCATGGTAAGCACTATCCAAGACGTGGCCTTTTAAAGCAATTGCTAACGCGCAGGCATTATAGCAAATGGACTTCCCCGATAACAGCTTTGATGCCGTCTACGCGATTGAAGCCACCGTCCACGCCCCCAAGTTGGCAGGTGTATATAGCGAAATCTTCCGCGTGCTGAAGCCCGGTGGTGTTTTCGGTGTATACGAGTGGCTGATGACGGATGAATACGATAACGACAACCTTGAGCACCGCAAAATCCGTCTCGGCATCGAGCAAGGAGATGGTATTTCCAACATGGTCACGATCTCGGAAGGAATCGAAGCAATGAAGATTGCCGGTTTCGATATGCTGCACCATGAGGATCTTGCCGCCCGCC
Organism: Poronia punctata; assembly: GCA_022579005.1. NCBI lineage: Eukaryota > Fungi > Ascomycota > Sordariomycetes > Xylariales > Xylariaceae > Poronia > Poronia punctata. The sequence goes on along the minus strand of MU401506.1, from coordinate 97,505 downwards.
CGGATTCCATCCCTTGGTACTGGCCTCTGGCCGGCAAATGGAAGTACATGCAATCCATGTTTGATGCCTTCACAATCGCTCGCATGACAAAATGGGGCCGGTTCATTGCACACAACTTTGCCGGTGTCTTGGAGATGGCCAAAATTGCACCTGCTGGCACACGAAAGACGGCTGACAGTCTGGGCGAAGCTGCTGACTGCCTTGTCGCCGGTGGTGAGAAGCACCTCTTCACACCTATGTACCTGATGGTCGGAAAGAAGCCTGAGCAATGATGCTCGAACGACGAACGATGATGACGACTGAAAAACTAAAACAGGGTTACTATAGAACATGGCCTCAAAGACACAGACATTAGATATACCCATTTAATACGTAATGGTTGGGGGCAGACGGCGTTTGCGAGGCGGCATATGGTCAAAGTCTCGGATGGATTTTTTGAATTGCCCTGACGTGCCAATTCTTTGTATTATCTATACATTGTTTGCTGGAATTCATATATAGAAGGGGTCAGTGCCGTCCCAATTGCGAGCTCCGAATTGCGCCATGCAGAAGAAAGGGGAACAAAATAATAATTCAAACATATTTAAACATACTACCTTGTGCAACTTGAGCCCTAGTCATAAAATTAACATGTTCTATCTGTCAAGCTCCTAGAGATACAAAGAAAATGACAGTAATAGAGACCCATCGTGTCGAAGATTCGTAGTATGGGGACTTTATGTGTGGCCCAATGCTCGGAGAATCCCCAACGGAGCAAGCGGGTCGCTCAAACCGGCATCGTCGGATACGAAAAAAACTGTTGCACATAAGATGGCATGGGAAATTTATTAATAATTGAGTGCCATGCGAAGTCTTTGCAAACCTCAAAATACCGAGTACTCTTTGGACAAGTATATGGTAAAGTCGAACCTCCCGAGCATTTTATACAAGTCCAACCATCGTGGATTTCTGCGCTGGAATCGTCGTCTTGTTTTAGGAAGTGGGCCGGTTTTAAGCTCAGGGGTTTTGCTAGATGGCATTTTGGCAGGCCCTTAGGTAATCGTGTTTCGTACTAACGGGTTCCGATCTAGGTCGGGGCGAAAACGGGGAGCTACGGGGCCTTGGAAGGAAATTTAGTAAGGTCAATGATAAGGGACCGTGAGACGCTATTCCCCGGATGGATTGGGCTAATCTGAAAGGAGGTTAGCTAGCTGACTTTGGCCCCAACAAGCTGTTCCCGCTACTACTTGTCAAGGGAGAAAAAAAGTTGGGACTGCGCAACAGCGCTCCGACAACTCCCAAAAAGTTGACAGGGACTACCTATCTCGTCTAGGTAATCAATCAATTGCAAAAATCACTCTCCGGCCAGTCCTTCGACTTCCTCTTCCCTAATCCACCCTCGTCCTCTCTATTGTCCGACTCGTTAGTCCTCGAGCCTAACTTCCGCCATTCGTCGACGGAAAGGACATCAATTGATACACCCTCTGTGTTTCTTCGTCTCTCGTGTTTGTCCCTTAGAGTAGAAATCCCCAGTCATGTCACGCTATCTTCGTCCGGCTGCGCGGTTAGCCGCCTCTAGTCGTCTTGCGACAACCACCCCCCGAGTTATCCCCAGATTCATCTCCCCCGCATCCTTCGCCATCTCACAACGAAGAACATTCGCCGATGTAAAGGGAACGAAAGAATACACGGTCCGTGAGGCCCTGAATGAGGCGATGGCTGAGGAGCTGGAACAAAACGACAAGGTCTTCATCCTGGGAGAGGAAGTAGCCCAATATAACGGCGCCTACAAAGTCACCAAGGGCCTACTGGATCGTTTTGGCGAGAAGAGAGTGATCGATACACCCATCACGGAAAGTGGTTTCTGTGGTCTGGCTGTCGGCGCCGCTCTGAGCGGATTGGCTCCTATCGTAAGTATTAACCATCCCATAAGCTTTGGGAGCTACAAGGGAGAGATGGGGAGAAGCAGACATCGCTCAATGATTGCTAACCTATTACAATTGTTTAGTGCGAGTTCATGACTTTCAACTTTGCCATGCAGGCTATCGATCAAATCGTCAACAGCGCGGCCAAGACTCTTTACATGTCAGGCGGTATCCAACCCTGCAACATCACCTTCCGCGGTCCCAACGGTTTCGCCTCCGGTGTTGGTGCCCAGCACTCTCAGGATTATAGTGCTTGGTACGGCTCTATCCCCGGTCTCAAGGTCGTCTCTCCTTGGTCCGCCGAGGATGCCAAGGGTCTCCTGAAGGCTGCTATCCGTGACCCCAACCCGGTCGTCGTCCTGGAGAACGAGCTGATGTACGGTGTCTCCTTCCCCATGTCCGAGGCTGCCCAGAAGGACGACTTCGTCATCCCCTTTGGCAAGGCCAAGATCGAGCGTCAAGGCAAGGATCTGACCTTGGTCTCCCTCTCCCGCACGGTCGGTCAGTGCATGGTTGCCGCCGAGGCCCTGAAGCAGAAGTACGGTGTCGAGGTTGAGGTTATCAACCTACGATCCGTCAAGCCCCTCGATGTTGAGAGCATTGTCAAGTCGGTCAAGAAGACTGGTCGTCTGATCTCTGTCGAGTCTGGATTTCCCTTTGCTGGTATGGGTGCCGAGATTCTCGCCACTACCATGGAATACGCCTTCGATTACCTTGATGCTCCTGCCCAGCGCATCACCGGTGCCGAGGTGCCAACTCCCTACGCTCAGGGTCTTGAGCAGATGAGCTTCCCCACCGAGAAGCTCATTGAGGAATACTCGGCCAAGCTGCTACGCGTATAAGAGGGCAAACGAGCATTACGAGAGACTTGGGGGATGATAGGGAAGAGACGGCGTTGTGAAGAACACGGCTTCGAATGAAAAAGGCTTGGAAAGGCGGGCCGACCTATAGAATGTGTATGTGGCGTTTGACCTACGCAATGTACTATAATAATTTACACACAAGGCTTGGGAGCGGGTTTGGCTCGAGGATTAACAAGTCATGCATTCCAACGGCTCGCGAAAGCTTTTCTCTTTTTTCAAATTAGACAACCTGACTTTATATGCCTTAGCTCGCACTTTGCCTCGACAGTATCCTGTCAGAATGACGGTTAACATTCCGTTCATTTAGATGAACTCATATTGACATGTAATGACGAGATACTGATCCCATTCATACTTACCCAGCTGAAACCAAGAATGGACTAAAGACTTGTAGCTGGGACTTGAATGGTGTAAGTTGGACATCGAATTTACTAAATGATATGGGAGAAGACTTGGGGGTTTTTCCCCTGACTAGGTACCTACCTGCTCAGGTGTTTTTTTCCGTTTGCAGGTGTGCAGGATATTAACGATTTTCGCTTTTTATAATACCAGGTACTTAACGTACCTAGGTTAGGAAATCAAGTTTTTTTTTATTTGCCGATTGATTATCTTCCCCCCTAGGGACTACGACGGGAGTGATCTAGATCTAACCTGGAGCATGCATGCGGTTTTGGATCTTCTATTTTGTTATTATTCCTAGACTCTTTTTTTTTTTTTTCCTTGGGATATGACATGGGGTTTATTCCTTTGATACATTACTCTTGTATGCTTGCTTGCTTTGTCTGGATTAAGCTGGATAGATTGTAGGTGACGTGGTTGAAGTAAGCTAGGTTAGATGTCTACGTGGCATTTTACAATACTTTAAAAGGGGGAAGGGAAGGGAAGGGAAGGGAAGGGGGATGACGAAAAGTTGGATACTGAGAATAAGGATGGAGATGGAAATGGAAATGGAAATACTAGCCTTTTATCTTCCTCTCTCTCTCTCTCTCTCTCTCTCTCTCTCTCTCTCTCTCTTTTACTCTCTCTCTTTTACTCTCCTTGTTTCCTTTTCTTTACTACTCGGGTTTATGTATATATATATACGTATAGGGCGATGAATGGACGGGGAAGTAGGTTAGGTTAGGTAGGTAGGTAGGTGTAATGTAAGGTCGTGTCGTCGGCCAGGGTAGTATAGGTATCTAAGTAGGTAGGTAACTGGCAAGTGGTAGTTAGGCAGGTAGCTAGACAAGGAAGGAAAAAAAGAAAAAAGAAAAGGGCTAGGCCCTCCTTTCATTTCAGTTAGGTACTGTAGTCATTATTAGTTTTGGCTCTTGTCGTTGTTGTTTTTGTAGAACGGTGTAACCTAGATAATAGGATATATATATATATATGGGTATTGTCAGTGTTGTGTAAGCACTGAGCAGGCATAGTTAGGCGGTAATGTTCTACCTATTCCTCTCTTATCTTTCACTTTCTTCTTCCCTTGTTGATGGAAACGAGATTTGTTCTTTCAAAAAAAAAAATTTTCCGGTTCTTAAAAAGGTTGCAAATATGTTTACGGTTAGATAGGGGTGCGAGGATGACCAAGTAAATATGCAAAAAAAAAAAAAAAAAAAAAAAAAAAAAAAAAAAGAGGGTTGCTTTATATTATCTACTTTACTTACTTACCTACTCGTAGGTTAGGTTTTAGGCTAGTGCCGTGCCGTGCTGTGCCGTTGATTGAGTTTAGGCAATGGTGTCGGGTGAGATTAGATATGTGAATAATCTGCAGAACACGGGTCATTATGTTGCTGATACTTACACGTAAGATTGTCTATCTGACTGCGAAGTTGTATGACAAAGACTATCCTATGACTGGTTGGTGCGGAAACGCACCGGAACAGAAGGATGTAGTTCGCTTGCTGGTTTCCCAAGAGGGAGTGTTATTCTTCACGCGCCGGGTTTACTATCCCACTACTATTTCTCCTGAATTCCTACTTAGGATCAAAGTGACAATATTTCAGATATCATAGCGCCTGACCAAAGGCCTCTGGAACAGAAAGATAGGTGGTCACTCGCAATATTGTGAAAGTTAAAGTAAGATTAAAACAGTTACTTCTTATATATATATATATATATACTGCAGCGGGTATCATCACAAGGACCACACATGGGCCCATTCATCATCAAATACATGTACATATAACAAGACACATCACAAGCCCGCTTGTATATCGCCCGGTTTCATCCTCTAATGCCTATCTCCATCCCTCTTACTTAAAAATAGATACTATTTAATATCCGTACCGACCCCGGGTCATCAACAGGGTGCTGTTGCTCTTCTCAAGGTCCTTGGCGGCCCAGCCGAGACGAGGCGATCCCTCGGACTGATCAAAGACGACAAAAGCAGCCTTGAGAGCGATATCACCGTAGATGGAAAGACCGATCTGGCCATCGGGCTGGATGCCACCGAAGCAAGACTCGCCAGACTCATCGGCAGGGGCGTAGTTGATGTATTTGCCAGGGATGGTGATCTCAGCATCACCAGGCTTGAAGGTGAGATCGGGGAGCTTGGCGTCGCAGGGGAAGACCCAGCCACCCTGCTGCTCATCAAGCTCAGCACCCTCGACATCCTTGTAGTAGGCCTCGACGACGGTGTCGGGGAACAGAGCAAGGGTGGTGCCGGTATCGGCAATACCGGTGACGGTCTCGCCGTTGATGTCGGCGTCGAAGCTCCAGAAGCCGTCGCTGTTGTCCACATCGACGTACGAGATCTTGCCTGTGTACTTGGAGTCGTCGATGACGCCGAAGTCGTAGGTACCGGCAGTATGGTACTTGAGATCAGCTGTCCAGGCAGCGACGTCGAGGTTCTCAACTGCGTTGTCGAACCATGTCTTCTCCGCCTTGGGAGTGACGGTGTTCAAGGTGCTGAAAGCGAGACCCAACAGGCCGTCATTATTGGAGTCCTGGGCGAACTGGTCGGATACCTTGCTTGCGGACTCGACAGCTTGGCCCTTCACGCTGACGCCACCAACCTCGACCACGTCGTGGTAGACAGAACCGCTGGAGGCGCTGCCGTCGCCGTAGCTGATGCTCCACTCGGCACCGTCGACCTTCTCGGCTGTAGAAGAGCTGTCGGGGTCGTACTGGGCTTGTCCATTGACAGAGTCGTCAGGGGTATCAGTGCTGAATACCCACAAGTCGGAAGAGCCCGAGTCGAAGTCAAGGTTCAAGGTCTGGCCGGGTGTACCGATCTTGACGGGAGTCAAGTACTGAATATCGTACTCTTCGGGGGAGGCCTTGGCGCTACCCGAGTCGCGCTTCGCCTTCTTGGCAGCACTGTACTTGGCAACCGTTCTCTGGAGACCCTCGGGCATCCGGGCGCCATATTTGTTGTAAGCCTTGGCCAGTTGGTACGGGCCATGAGGCTTGAATGAGGCGTTGGGGACCTGGTTCACCGAGAACGCATTCTTGGTGTTGCCGACCTTGCTCCTCAGGGGAGTGGCAGTGGCTAGACCGGCGAGAGCGGCAGTGAAGACAACGGCGGTGCTTTGGGCAACCATGGTGGCGGTAGCGATAGATGTGACGGCGAGGGGAGCTGGGCTAAAGGAGTGTAGTTCAAAGGAGTGAACGGGATGGTTGTGTAGGACTAAATTATTCTGAGCTTGATGGGATGCTGAGAGCTTTATTATAGACGACGACCTGCACTCGGAGACTACTTTGGAGACTGGGCAAAAGCCGCACGGCGGGATCTACGTCGAAGCTAACAAGGACGGATCTACCGAACATCCCATTAGTAGTCATACAGTACCTTCTATCTACGGTTGGCTTTGAGCTGATGTTGTCATTCTGCTTGCACTTGGCTTTTGCAGCCACTGGGTGACCTGATACAGCAAATACCAGATATGGACAGTGACAGCTTGGTATCGGTCCTCAGTAGTTCTGCTGTGGGTTGCATGGTCGATATTCAGTGGATATCTTGTCGATCCCGACCCTACCATATCTCTGGCTGACCAAGGGCATATCATAAACGGAGTAAAGGCGTTCTAAAGGTTCATCCATCAAGTGCCATAGGTTCTCACATTAAGTCGGGCCGTTGGATTTGAGCCAATTGCTGGCATTGGTTAGAGATCGACAACTGCGGCAAGAAGGAGAGTCAGCAAAAAGTCTGTGACTTCTATCAGTCCGACGTCTTGCCGGACAACGCGATGGCACAATAAAATCAAATGATAAGTTGGACGATCACAACTCTACCAGTTTTGTTGGTAGGGTTCCATGTTCGAGTAACTTTTGGTTGGCCCTCCCTTCTATCCAACAACTTCACTCTTGGCCTTGGAGGATAAAGGTTAGACCAGCCGAAATGTACTTAGCTTATGACGAGTGCCAAGTTCTCAACTCTATGCCATTCTTTAGAGCCTCGCCTTTACCATTGGCCATTTGCAGCCGTCGCACGCAATACTGCCTTTGACCAGAAAGGCTGATAGACCATGGTAATTGGTGCTGTGTTTTTGGGGTACTGCCACTTTCATGTGTCTTGTCGACTAATGATAGTGCAGTTTGTCTTGTAAGCCCCTGTCTGCTGAAGCAGGCCAGGGTCTTAAATCACCCTTGAATCAATCTGTATGTTATCCCGGCATATGCACATAACACTGCCCCTGTCTATATTTACCACATGTACTCGTAGGTAAGTGGTTGTCGCATGGAGGCACAGAAGCTTGTATGGACCACGGCCAGATCATTTGTGCAATTATTGATCTATACAAAGAGCAAAGGAGGCAGAATCTACTCAGCAAAAGGACGGCTATAATTTCCTTTCGCGGATTTTTCTGCCTTTCAATGTGTTTCCATTTCAGATGCGTTAGAGGTATTACCTTAATGTACACATATGGCATAAACGGGCTTGTTTCACGGGTAGACCTTCTTGAGCAGGAACGATTGACGTGCAAGGGGCGATGAAACAAGGGGCAGAAGGGGCAATGGAAGCTTTCGTTGGAGATGCGCTAACATCAGCAACTAAAGTTAGCTCGACGGATTCCTGAAGCCAACCAGAAACTGCAGAGTGCATTCCCTTCTTCCTCTTCCCTGTTGAGGGTGTTCCTTCTGCCTTTATGAAATCTCATCACATCCAATTGGCTTTCGTCGTCGTCGGCTGTTTTCGAATTAGGCAGGTCATACAATCAATTCAACACCAATTACCTACTTCCAAGCAGCTCTCAGGTCCTCATTACCACACCATCATTTTCCACCTGTGTCATCCCGTGAGCGGATAACAGGTAAGCTTTACTCCCCGGATCTTGGCTACTTGGCTGCAGCGCCAAGTAGCTCAACACCTGATTCTAGGCCGTGTCGTCGATGAGGCTCAAAGTGTTGGCATTTTATTATTCACTCCAAAGATTTACTCAATGAGCAGCTATTCGATTCTCCCGTCGCTGTGGCTGGGATGTTGATTTGTCACTCTATTTTAAGTAGGTACTCGTTATTCCAGATCTGCTGCACCATGTTCATCTATCGCCAATTCCTTACTTCGTTTCGTTACCTTGGTTGCTAGGTACGTAGACCTGGACGGGTCTCCATAGTGGAGAGACCGAGGCATAAAACGATCACCTTTAAAACTACTACGATTGCCCTGGATTATCTGTCATGCAACTGTTACTTCCAACGGGGATCGTCTTGGCCCCATCCCCAACCAGGAAGTTTAAACATGCCATTCGCGCTTGAGACGTAACGCCATCTGGAATTCTCCCGAAGCATTGCCCTTCACCTCGGCCATCACTACGGATAGGAGATGCCAAACGCTATTGGAGGATATGAGGATGGGTCGATGTGCCTTGCATCTGCTGGTGCGTTCGGTCCTTTGCCAATCACAGAACCGAGTTTCCTATTCTATCTCCTTGAGACCCTGCTTATCTCCGCCGCGAATCGTTCGAGGTGAAGATGTCGCCGCAGTCTAGTCTTGTCCAGTCAAGTTATTGGTAGCAGCTCTGAGATCCAGATACTATTCGTTGCTGATCAACTCTCTTAGATGCGCGCTACCTATTTGATATGCATGTGAGGCCTTTTTCGCCGGCCTTCATTCTACAAATACCACCTCGGCTATGTTGGTGGTTAGTAATCGTTTTGAGCCTCCTATGGTAGCGCTAAAATACGTTTATCGACTACCGTGCTCTTCTTTGCCCTCCCTACCGGCCCATTCTACACCCCGTAACTTGACTCGAAAGCTACGCAATTATCATTCTTCAGCCTCTATTTGAGCCACATCCAAAACCTCCGTACCGCGATCTTTATATCACTGGATTTGACACGATGCACGGCAGTACATCAAGTCCACCTGAACAAACACGAGGGTGTCGAGGGAGAAAGACATGTGAGTGAGCGAGCTGATCCCAGTAGCTCTGGAAGAAGCCACACACATATGAAACGAGAAAGGTTGAAGAATACGGTTGATTCAACCCCACAATAGGATGTTCTCTGGAAACGCACATGCCCTCAGTAACATGGGATTTCTGGACAGGTTTTGGAGAACGCAACAAAGTTTTCACCATCGTCATCCCTATATCACTGCAGCTCTGGATTCCGTCTGGCTTATCCTTCAAAAGCGCAGCACCTCGAGGGATGGTTGTTGTCTTCTCTCTGACATAGTGGTGCCTGGGGTGACTACGCATTAACTTGAAAGACTGACACAGGCCCATGGAATCAAATACGGGGTCCAACGACAACTCGTATGCAAGTGCTGACCTGCCAGGGCTTTTACCATGGACAAGAAATGAGGTCGTGGGGGCTCAAGTGATCTAAGACCCCGGAGGATGCTAACTAAACTCGGTCTTCTTAATAGGTCGTCTCTTATGCCAAGGGAGACTTCGTAATCCTCTAGATCCCGATCTTGCGGTAACACAGATGATTTATTGAGCCTCCAGGAAACCAGGAAGAGGTCGATATGCACACGAGTAAGAGTTCCTCTCCCCGCACTCCCTTATCAATGGAGCCGTGATGCAGGGCAGTTCTCTAACCCTAGTCCCCACCTAGTACGACATTCCAACCTGTTGCTCCTCTCAACCCTTTTTGCACTCTAATTGACCCTTTTGGCCCCCTTTATTATCAATGGCTCTATTCATACTCAGTCAGGGCAGACCTCAACTTATGAGAAGTTCTTCATCACTTACCATAAACAGGTATGGACCGCCATCGCGGGCCTAGCTAGCACTAATAGCCCATTTACAAGAAAATACAAAACAAATACACAGAACGGAGTCTGTTAGTCACACTAGCTTCTTCACCTCGCGACATCCTTCATCATTTAGCCCCGGCTCGCCAGACATACTTCCGGTACCATGAGCGCAGCGTTTCCGCCGTATGTAAGTACGTACTCCGGCGGCGGCGCTCCGAAGCGGTTCCCCGCTAGCCGGGAATGCCACGGCCTCAGGTACCGACCGACGGGGTTGAACCCCACCCGTATGGCTGCTTAAGCCATCCCGTGGTGCTACATCGGTTACCCGGGTTTCGGAGAGGCTAAGCAAGCCGAAGCAACCGGCATAGATGGTGTGCCTTTGCGTCGACGATATTTACGAGTACTCATTTACACGTATGTGTCATATCTAGATGTGCGGAATACTGCCGATCCCCCGACACCAAGTATTGCACAATGCTTGCATCTACGGCTGATCGGATGTCGGTGCTGGTCCTTGAAGCTCCTACAAAGTATAAAGTGATGCATATCACCTTGGAAAAGAGCAGTTTTTTGGGGTACAGTAAGTACTCGTATGTAATTTTGCTTCATGTTTGGTATTCACGATTCTGGTGTGGACAGGGTGACAGGCCGACAAGGTGGTTAGGCGACCAACGTCTCTGCCCGCAGCCCAGAATTGATAAAACCAATAGAACCGGCACTTTTTCAATAGATTGCAAGAGATCCGCAATAACCCCACATCAGGTTCTCCTGTCAAGCTGGGATGTCTGGATTTTCATTGGTTCGCCTGCCCCAGTAACATTACGCAGAAGAGGAAAATGGGCTTTTTTAAGTGGAGTGGAGTGTGCCAAGGGCATTATTTGGTCATGTTACTGGTATTACCAGATGAGGTCCCGAGCAGATGGGAATACCGGCGGAATCTTTCATCTCCCAGTCCTTTGTTGCTGGGACGATAATAAGAAGAATCATATCCTAGTTGAAACCCTCCAGTAAGGAGTGCTGAGTAGGAGATTCAGGTAACTAGCAAAGGGCGTGTACATTTGTTGTGATGATTCGGTATTCATGAAAGGGGGACAGTGCCTTGTTTCTCGTCTAAATTCTTCAGCTGGACTTTGGTCGGCTTAGCATGCATGAAATTGGCCAACTGTAGACTGCTTGTCTTACCAAATGAGAATAGCTCAGGTGGTTGGATACAGCTGATTCGGTCTCTGGATCTTCGTCTGGACCGCTCGTCGTTGCAGTTTGCGTACATGGACTTACCGGCTAATGCAGAGATACGGCAGATCACCGCTAGGGGTCTGTACTATGATCTATCTGCCCTTCATCCATTGGGCCATCTTTGCTGCAACCCCCGGAATGAGAAAAAGCAAATAGATTGGGAAAGCTTGCGTCAGAGGTAGGAAATGGCTGGGGGAAGCTCTGAAGCTTTAAAACCCAAACAGCTGCTGCGTGACGCAGTTCCTTTGGTATTTGTCGGATTTGCTTTCCAACGGCTCCAAAGTAATACTCTCTACAATTAGCAATGTCTCAACCCATTCCTCAACCCCCGGGATTGCCTCTTCTGGGCAACATCAAAGATGTAGATCCTAGCAACACATGGTGGTCTTTGAAAAAGTTGACCGACAAGTACGGAGAGATTGTGCAGATCAAAGTCTTGGGAAAGACAATTGTCTTCGCAGCAAGCGCGGCACTGGCGGAAGAGCTGTGCGATGAGAAGCGATTCCGGAAGTTCGTCGGAGGTCCCATCGTCGAGATCCGAGATGCCGTGCACGATGCTCTTTTCACGGCGTACGACGACGAGGCCATGTGGGGAATCGCACATCGGATCATTGCCCCAAGATTATCCCCGACGGCACTGTCGTCTGATAGCTTCACAGAGATGAGGGACTGTACCGCCGAACTATTGGAGATATGGAAGGGGCTCGGGGATAATAACAAGATCGCTCCCCTCGATGGTTTAAACCGGCTCAACCTCGAGGCTACCACGTTGACGCTTTTCGGAAAGAAACTCGATAATCTGAGCGGCAAGGAACACCCCGTGATTCAAGCCATGGAAGACTCGACATCCGAGGCGATGAAACGTCCTACGCGACCGGGATTCCTCAACTCGTTGATCCATGGTAGCAAGTGGAAGTCTTCCATCAAGACGATGCGGAACTACGGCGCAGAGCTGGTGCAATATCGCAAAGACAACCCTACCGACCGACAGGATGTTCTCAACGCGCTCTTGGCAGGCTCGGACCCCGAGACCGGAAAGTCGTTGACCGACTCGCAGGTCATTGACGAGATCATCAGCATGCCCATCGGCAGCAGCACTGCCCCCTGTCTACTGACCTCGACCATCCTCTTACTGCTTCAGAACCCGGAAGTCGTGGCCAAGGCCCGGGCGGAGCTGGACGCCGTCATTGGCGATGGCGAATTCAGATACGAGCATCTGTCCCAGCTCAAATACGTCGAGGGTGTAATGCGCGAGTCTCTCCGTCTGTCCAATCCCGCTCCGGGCTTCAACATCGAACCCATCCCCAAGGAAGGCGACAAGAGCCCCGTGCTCTTGGGCGGAGGAAAGTACCAGATCGCCCATAACCAAGCCGTCATCCTCGTCCTTGCCGGCGTCAACCGTGACCCGGCTGTATTCGAAGATCCCTTGGCCTTTAAGCCCGAGCGTATGATGGGCGATTCATTCGATAACTTACCTTCCGGTGTGAAGAAGTGGTTCGGAAACGGCAAGAGAGAATGTATCGGAAAGCACTGGGCAGAACAATTCTCCATGGTCGCCCTAGCTATGATGATCAGGGAGGTAGACTTTGAGACTGCCGATCCGGATTACAACCTTGTACAGGATGGCTGGTTTAATGTCCGGCCTATCGACTTTTATGCCAAGGTTAAGCCCAGGGCAGTTTGAGTTGACTAAGTACCTACTCGTAGTACCTACTCGTACCTACTTCAGGTAGCACAAGTGCGTCTTGCAACTACTTTACCCATGACCTCTGTATTATGGACACTCTTAGAAATGTATGAATGAAGGATTTAATCAATTGAAGATGAAAGGGGGCTTTTGGACAAGCCATTGGACTATATCCCGAACGCGATATAGGTAGCCTATGTACTCGTGTAGGCATTTGAAGATATAGGCGAATAATGACCAAGTTGATATCCACGTCAGATGAATGATCTTGAAACTGGTGACTTGATATGAACAAAGTCACCCGAGTCTATTTAGTACAGCTAGATAGATAGCCCAAACTTGAGTATCTGATATGTTAAATGATTCGGCAGTTCGCAACGTTGTTGCAAGTTGCAATTGCGAGGCTTCCAAAGGACACGCAGATGGGTATGTCCTCTAGTGGCCCAAGCGCCCATGTACACGAATTCTAGGGTAGGTCGTGTCAATGGCAGTTCACCGAGCGGTTCCTTCTGAAAATCAATCTAGTACTAGCAGAGAACGCTGGGCCGAGGTACTTACTGTTATTAGTTCAGGTGTCAATGACGCGAACCTTCCCCAGATTACCTGTTCCATTCTCAGCACAACCTCACAACAAGCCCTTGCCGTGATTCACATCCGGCGCCCATCTTACTCGGCAGTACCTAATACCCTCCTTCTGTTTCTCCACCATCTTTTCTTTGTATTTTTTGTTCCTTTCGAATTGTATTATAAGGCCGAGTGGATGTTTTAAAAACCGCTCATGTCATTGCCGCCCGATTCTTTGCGCAAGAGGGCGCCGAGCGCTTCGCGCCCGACAACGTCGAAAAATCCGATTAAAGCCCTCGTGTCCATGCCACCTACGTGGCTACAGATGTACAGCGACTTCATCACAAAGAACGCCCACCAGGTATCACAGATTGAGAGCGCATTAAGGTCTCTGACCTACATAATCCCCGGACGCTTCCGCGATGCCGAAATTGCCTCCGAGACGGTCCACTCTGCCGTCCAACTCCTTACTTTATACCACGATGCGGTCCTCCGTGGGGCCTTAAATAAGATACCGTCGTTATCACCCAGAATACCGAGTCCCCATGCTCGCTATACAAGGTTCTGGACAGCGAAGAGTAAGCTATATCGCAGGACGGCACTCTTGCTGCAGATTATACAGTATACGGAGCTGCTCTGGGAGATGAGTGCGAAGAGAAGAGGCGAAAAGATACGTTGGCGCGTTGTTATTGCACTAGAGTCGCTCAAGGCCATATGTCGCCTCCTCTTAATGCGGATAACAAGCTCGAGATCGCTTGTTACCCCGCCACTTCCCGAGCGGGAGCCGATACCGACCGATGACGATCAATCGGATGAGGAGACGTTGAAGGAGTTGATGGGAGAAGAAACGACACCAGAAGATTTGAATGGGTCAGCCAAGGCAGGCCACGAAAAGGAATGGACAATGCCACGGACGAAATCAAGTTTGCCTAGCTTGCCCAACCCCGGCGATGTTAGCTCGTACCTCCTCGGCCGAGTCCTAACAGCCGACGACATCAAACCAGCGGCTAAACTCCTCAACACACTCTCGGGCTCCGGACAAGCGGCCGAGCTATTATATATACTGTCGCCGTTATTTTATGCGGTGGCTCTGTCCCAAAGCAAAGACAAGAAGTCATGGACGCCATGGGCGATTGGGTTCAGTATCGAGTACGCGGCGCGCCAGCTACGCGACCGGGGCTTACGCAGTACCTCACTAGAACAGGAAGAATGGGCCAAGAGATACTGGGCTGCCGGCTGGTGGACAATGAGGGGTGCGTTTTACGAAAATTTCACCAAGGGTCTCGTAACCGGTGTGCGTCGGCGCATGCCTAGTCTGATATCCGGTATCATGGAAGACTACGAGTACCTATGGGAGAATTACTACTTTAGCACGAGCGCCTAAGGTCTCATGATGATTATGATTTTTAGGTTACTGTTGCTTTCTTGTTGGCAAACATGGCCGCATAGGGTTGTTCTTTCGAGTACAGTTTTAGGGTATTAATTGGCGGAACAGCTCGATATTGTATCATATATAAAATTACTATAGCCTCCCCTATTCGGCTCTAGGTATAGGCGTTTATTGTAACGAGGCCTGAAAAAAAAATGTAGAAGATACCCCAGGATTAATTATCCCCAAGTCCCTACTCGTAAATTAGCCGCTCCCAACTCCAAAACCTGGGTGTGCAACCAGGCCAGGATTGATAAAATCTCAAATCATTCGAAACTAGTGCTCAACTGTACTAACTCCTGAACGATACATTGTCTAAGTAGGTAATTAGCTAAGATTGACGCCACGTTTTGAAATTGAGAGCCAGAACGACAACGATATACCGACATAGGTATTCCGTTGGTGACTAATAAATCGCCCCCTCAATCGTTACCGTCCCCTCATCTCATCTCACCTCATCTCACCTCACCACGTCAACAACGCACTTGAGACGGACATCTACGGCTCGAGCCCTACGCGTATCGTAGTGATAAACGCATTAGATATATAAAGGTATTCTTAAACTTTTCATATTATTTCCCTTCCAACTACCTATTCTCACCAGGTCTATCTTTCTTGAATCAAATCAAATCAACTCAACTCAACTCAACTAATGAGGTAGGTAAGGTAGGTAGGTAACTTGACTCGCACGAAAGAAAAAAAAGAAGAAAAAAGAAAGAAAAATGGACCAAATCCTCCAAAACGCAATCAAACGAGCGGAAGAGCAGCGCAAACCATTGGATCTCGTACCATGGACAGTGGACGAGGCATATCCACAGGCGATTTACGAATTCGACGCAAAATCATCGTCATGGAAAGAATCAACCACAATCACAACCACAACCACATCACCCACAACAACAACAACAACAACAACGAAAGTTGGGATTGATCGAATAGCCCTCTTCTCCTGGAACATAGACTTCATGCTCCCCTTCCCTACATCCCGAATGAAGAGCGCTCTTGGACATCTCCACGACCACCACATCTCTTCTTTACTCCCTTCTTCTTCTTCTACGGCCGTGGTGGTGTTTTTCCAGGAATGTTTACAGAGTGATTTGGATGTCATCGGGGAAGAGGGGTGGGTTAGGGATGGGTTTAGGAGGACGGATGTCGATGACAGGAATTGGGGGTCGGGATATTATGGGACTACGACGCTGGTTGATAAGAGGTTGGATGGGAATATGGGAGGAGGAGGAGGGGGAGGGGGAGGGGGAGGGGTTTTTAGAGTACATTTTGATAAGACGGGGATGGAGAGGGATGGGCTTTTTGTTGATGTGATTGTTCCGGTGCAAGGTAAAGAAAAGGGAAAGGTGGTGAGGTTGGTTAATG
Organism: Poronia punctata; assembly: GCA_022579005.1. Taxonomy (NCBI): domain Eukaryota; kingdom Fungi; phylum Ascomycota; class Sordariomycetes; order Xylariales; family Xylariaceae; genus Poronia; species Poronia punctata. The sequence continues at coordinate 81,328 of MU401506.1, read as the reverse complement.
CGCATTTGGAATCTCTGGCCATAGATCCTCCTTTTCGACCGGCGCAGATGGAGTTGATTGCCAGGTTTATGAAAGACGGGAATGGGAATGGGGATGGGGATGGGGATGTGGAAGGGGCGGCGGCGGTGGTGGCGGGGGATTTTAATGCTATACAACCTTTTGATAGGACGCTACATGTCGAAAACGGGCTGAGGGATGCGTTTCTTGATCTTGGGGGGAAGGAGGATTGTGAGGAGGGATATACGTGGGGACAGCAGGCTGCTACGGATTTGAGGAATAGGTTTGGGTGTTCGAGGATGGATAAGGTTTTTTATTGTGGTGATGGTGTTGATGTGGAGAGGTTTGAGAGGTTTGGTGAAGGGGTCGAGGTTGAGGATGAGAGGGAAAAGGAGGAGATACGAAACTTGGGGTTTGAGAAGGGTTGGATTACGGATCATTTGGGGGTTTTTGCTGAGATTGTTTTGCGGAAGGGGGAGGAGGAGGAGGAGGCGAAAAGTTAGGAAGAAGTCTAGAGGGAAGATGGTGATATCACTGAGCTTGGAGTTTGGTTGTTTTGGTCAGTCTTTCTCTTTCTTCACACGACGTGTCCGGGGGCGATATTTGCAAGTCCAATGTCCAATATATTTGAAGCTTTGGGGGATTTATAAGTTATAGTCAGTAAAGCAGGACAAGTCAGCCCCTTTTCCAAAGTCCGTCGTCTACTAAACATGAGCGAACTATTTCTCGAGCCGGTTCGAATCAAGGCACAGTGTGCCCCCTATTCCTAGACCACGGATCAAAATATATGTGTTGCCCATTATGTGCAGATTCTAGTCATAGCTTACACTTTAGGAAATATTATGCATACTACATGCCCTCTCGCGGTAGGTATTCTGGCCTTTGCTTCTCTAAGGCATGTCCTCTGAAGAAAGACTAATAACATGCCGAGTTTCGTTTCTTCAGACCTTACACCGTCCGTCTAACGTTTTATCGAAGATTGCAGAAGAATTGTCGAAGTTCAGTGTCGAGACACTCTACATATCTCGATGTCGCCGGTTCATGCTGGCGTCTACCGGTCCCTGCTCGAACCCCCAATCAGTCCTTTTCAAGTTCCCTGCTCCTCCATAAGCTCTATCGCACGCCTCATAACATCACGATCCTTCTGAAAGGTCAACCTCTCAACCGCGCAATCAATCTTGACAAACGTAGCCTTAAACTGCGCCTCCCCCTCCCCCACCATCCCATCAGGTTCCCTCTCAGCAATGAACCACCAGACAAGCTTCACGCCCTTATCCTTCCCCAGATCACGAACATCGAGCATAAAAGGTTCCGTCAGATTATCATAAACCCGAGGCGCATCAACGACATCTGCCGCCTCTGTCTCGGCCGGCGCGCGCGTGACGAGAGTTAACGGACGGAGCTTGATTTCGTATCCGGTCTCTTCCCGTACCTCTCGCACCACGGCCGCTTGTCGACTCTCGTTGCAATTCCTCCGGCCCTTGGGGAGAAGCCATTCGTTTTCTCCCGCGTGGTAGAGGAGACAGACTTTTTTCGAGCCGGTCGATGATGAGATGTCGAAGACTATGGCTCCGCAGGCTTCGACGAATTGATCGGAGGCGTAGAGCGTGCTTTTCCAACGGCTCTCTGCCATTTTCTTTTTTTGAGCCTACTCCTTGTCTTGTCTTCTACTCTCTCACTGGTGATCAACTGCGGTAGACGCCACAGATCGATTTCGAGCCTCCTACGGCACAACATGAGTTAGACATTGATTCTCATAGCCGGGTGTTTTTTTTTTACACCTACGATATTCTTTCTAGAAGGAGCGGATTTGAACGATAGATGGAAGAAAAACGGACGATTAATATATGAAGCGGGTTTTACATAAAAACATTCAACGGAAAATAATGCGAGGCGCAATCCCATCATATCTCACCCATCATGGTAAGACAACGCGATCAAAAGGTTTGCTTACATGCATACTCAGCTGCGAATAAGCATTGAGAAATTGATCATTTTCTCTCTTGCTCACCATGGCTGAAAGAGGTATTCAGCACGCCTTGCGGTTAGCATTACCAAGCTGTTGGTTGCCAATACTTTCCAAAATCAGATTTCTTCCCATCCAACTAGGTAGCTAGGTAGGTATTCATTCTTTTCAACCTGTAGACTGACTGCCTGCCAAACCAACAGGAATATTTTCGGTCGGGAAATCGCATTAGGTCTAGTGCTGTTGCCTTGAGCCGAACTGCTGGGACTTTTTTTTATCAACGGTCCCCGGGGGATGGTTATTTCCTGTTGGTTGGGATGCGGTGAACTCGATCCTATCAGGTATTCCCCAGATATCGCCAACTTACGGTGTGCCGTACAGAGAACATTTCGGCATGACGCTAGGTTAAACGGATCCATGGCGGCTTGGGGAAAGTGCAAGGAGATTTGTCAATGTGTGATCTTCCATCGTGACAGGCGGTAAGCTGAACAATCACGCGACGAAGGATGGATGCGAATTGATGTCAAAGGGGGGCACAGAAGGGAGGTTTTGGACATCTTTTAGTGTTGTCGTCTATCTAGAATCCGCAGTAGGAATTCTTGGCAACATGGATCACCCGGTCCGAAATTTAGGGGTACTATCTAGTCACCTAGTCTAGCTGAAAATTACCCAAGTCATTCTATGCGGGGGGCAGAGGCGGGGGGGGAGTTACCCATCTTCAACACAAAGCAGCAAAGAAGGGGTACAACAAACCGGTCACCGTTCGACCCTTTCTTGAGGAATTATTATTGACCCCCGGAGATCGGAAGGGGAAAGGAGGAGCTGAAATCTTTCTTTGTTGAAGAGGAGGGACTCTGCTTGGGCATCATTAAGTTTAAACTAAACAAACCTGAATTTTGGCCTAAGGCATATATACCTCATCCCCATACTGAGTACAACGTAATCGCACTTCCAATGCGACAATTCCAATGCGACGAAGAGACTTGCAGTGCCGGTGTACGTTTACATCCAATCGGCACACCTGAATGGTAAAGGGGACCTTGTAAGTACTTTACAGAGGTACCAACGAGTAGGTTAATCCAGACTAGGAAGCAACCGCGTATCGATAGTCACTCACGGGAAAGATCATCGTAATGAAAATCCCAAGATTAGAGGGAGAGTTGCGACCTGACACATTGACCAATGACGACAACGTGCCGACTTCAGTGGAGAGGAGGGGTAGATAAAAACCCCTCCAAGTTCCAACAGCTGCATCGTTAGGTCCAATATCTTCCTACTTTGATGTGAATCGAACGAGAATTGAGGGGGATTGAGGGGTATTGGGTTTCTAATTCGTAAAAGCAATATCCACAACCTGACCGTTGTTTCGTATTCATCAATTGAATTGCGGGACAGAGATGGGTGATTGAAGCCCATCTTGACCCCTCGTAGCGCCTAAAAGCGGATTGCTAACTATTGTAGATACGTTAAGCTATCGTGGTCGGGGAGGGGAGGGGCATGTGAAAGTGGGTTTGCACATTGACACCACCACCCCTTTCCAAGATTGTATTGGTACGCCTGACTTGTCTTACCGCGTATCACCCTCCTCTAGAGGCAAGGGTGGTGTAGGTCAAGTGACCGCCTTGATTCGAGGGGCGTGATCAAACGGGTAGTCTCGAGGTGGTGTGGGACAAGTGTAAAGACACGGGAGCTTGCAAGCTGGACGTGCTATAGTTATAGCGACTGCACATCGTCGCCTTGATGTAGGAACTAGATTGGATATAAGAAGGACCACGGGGCAAATCGTTCGTGGTAACCTAATAGTATATATGGAGGGGGCTCAGTTAGGTCGTCGTACAAGATCTCGGAAGCCATCGCCTCTATGTAGGGACTCTGTGTGTGCAGATTAATCGATCAATTAAGGTTCTTTCCGTTGCCGGTGCAGGTTGCAGATCGCGTGGAGCGCCGCAAAGCTACAAACGATCTGAAGTGCCTCGACAGCAGTAAAAGTAAATACATGACATTTCAATTGGCTGTTCTTCCGAAAAATTCTGAAGACAGCAGAAGAGAAGTATAGCCCTGGGACGGACACGATAATGACTGACCCAAGCCTGAATGGCTCCTTGGAATATAGGTAAGAATCGACTGAGCCGGAGCCGTACGATTATGCGTGCAGAGTAAGTATTCACTGCCTATGAGGCCGCATAGAACAAGGTAAATCTTGTCTACCCAACATTCATGTGCCTATGCGGCGTACCATGATCGGGTACCTACCTTGGATATGGTCCATAGACACCCAATTTTAGGAAACAAATCGTCAACAACGCTTGGACACTGAAGAAAACGTGGTTGGTAGAATGCAACCAATCTGCAAAGAGGATGTCTGGCAATGCTGGCCTAGCCGCATTGCCCAAAATCAAAGAGATACAGGAGACCCGAGACAGATCGGAACAATAGACCCGGATCGCGGACATTTGACCTCTCGGTCATATCGGGTGCATCGTATCAAGGCAATAGATATGTAAGTACTCGATGGCTTTAACGGGAGTGTCAATTCCCGTCTGTCGTAAACTGACGGGATCGGATCCATCGGGTGGCTTAGTAGGTATTAACCCCCTCATCCTTTCGATTCTGTTCCAATTGCTGACTAAAGTACGAAAGTTAAAGAGCGATAGAAAAGGTAATGGATAGGTATTTGCCGACAGTGACGACGAAGCTATTCATCAAAAAAGTTGAATCTGTCTTGGCCTACCATGCTTGATAATGGGGTGGTGACTTGGAGCTGCTGCTCGTAATGCTCGAATGTCGGCTTGCTTTACTCGTAGGTTCGGTTCAGCGTCGCATTTGAAGGTCGAGTTGAAGATCAGTGACCCACGACGCGATGCAACCCACCCCTCCCCCTCATTCGTACAGCGTGTGACACGCTATCGATTGGCACCCACGTACAACTGGGTTCACTCATGCATCCAAGTCTAGGTCGTCAAGATCGGCATTTATACAAGCGTCTTCATTCAGTGATAGAAGTATCAGTAGTAACACTGTAGAACCCACTCGAAAGATGTGTATGTTTATGAGAGAAAGGGATAGAAATCGGCAGTAGGTATATAACTTCGCAGCAATAGCACCAAACTTCTGCGTGGCACTGATGCTCACTACCTACTTGCAAGTCCTTGATGCGTCAATCCCACATGGTTTCTTATCTTGTTTCAAATGTGGTGGCACACTTGATTTTCAAGCTTGTACAATAGTATCACTTGTGACTTGTAGTCGATAACACATGATACGGGCCCGGGCATGTCTATGGAATGATGTACTACAGGGAAGTGGGCAGGTACCGATACGTGTTGGGTTAAAAATATACATGCCAAGAACTCAAGCCCCTTGTGCTCAGAAAGAAATGCCAAACTTGCAGTGCTGTATTATTACACGCAACATTACCCCATTACGTAGCTGCCTTGCTTTTAATGGCCTGCCTTGCTTATCTAGATTAGGAAGTTGACGCTTCCGGAGCAAAATATTAACCAATGATTTATGATATAAATCCAGAAATAGAAAAAGCTACTCTTTACACTATACTATAAAACGACTAGCCGGGTTGTTAAACTATAATTCTCCGCGCGTCCAATTTATTCTGCGTCGCCTCTAGGCTTTCTGCCTGCTTTGCATTCGCATTCCCTTTGCCATCGCGGAATGACTCACACGTACATGGACGGACAGGCTGCTGCATATGTAAAAACCCAAACTGCACAAAAAACAGGGACAGTTGCCATCAATTCGTCAACGCAATTGGCCAATTCTATCCAAAGACTCTCCTGCTACGCGTACTCGTGTCTCCCAGAACCCCAGCTTCGTCTGCCCAACCCTACGTTGTACAAGTGGAAGGCGGACAAACCTCAAGTTTATCTTATCTTACTGCCATGTAATCCTTCCACCTTTTACTATTAATAATAAAATGTTAATCCGTGTCGTTTCTGGGGGTTCCCAGCACATTCTACCCGCCCTACCCGCCATTCTAGAAACAAGACAGCGTTCAATCGCTTTGATGTGTCGTAAGCGGCCATGGGCTGACGAAGCAATGCCATGGACCACTCAGGTCTATCTAGGCAACACCCCAATTAGGCACGGTGGTACGTCAACCTCGCGAAATCCAGCAATAGCATCTTGCCGCGCTACAAGGACAGGCGAGAGCAACATCATCAACAGGCTGGTCAGATCGTTGCAGAACCTGCAGACAATCAAGATGAGTGACAGGCCAATTAGGTATGTTTTGATAAAACTGCCTTGTCATGGCTAGGTTCAGATAGGCAGTCGGCCCAAGTCCTACGGTAGCTACCTACAATGTAAGTCCTACCTTGTCCTACTGTTCTACTTGAGCGACGCAGCGGCTACCGATTCACCGGCCTTACGCCTTATTTATAACCTACCCGCCCTGTCACTCAAAGCTTCATCCCTACTTTTGCTTCATTGCCCCGATTATCACCGTCAGCCTGCCCTGTCAATCCATTTGACCTATACTGAATCCAGGAACAGCCGCCATCTCTCCCTTGATTCACCCTTTCATTCACCGGTATCTGTTTGAGGAAAAGAAGGCTGGTCGATAAGCTGGCCGACTACCCAATGATATGCCCTACTCACATAGAATACCCGGAGATGAAGAATCATATCTCTTATGATATCTCCAACTACACCATGCATATACTTGAGGTTTGATTCGACAATCACCCAACACCAAATTGTGACAAGGGCTCTTGGAGGTTTGTTAATTGGAGGCCGTTGATACCCGAAAGCTAGACACGCACTTTGCTGTTTTGCACATACGCTAGTGCCTCCAATTCCACCTCAGCAAACAGAGACAAAAGCCGTTATACGTCGTTAATATAAATAGCCAAGAACTGTTATTGCAAACGTAGACGAGACGAGTCTCCTCTCATATCGAAAAAGCGCGGTTCAGGTGAGGGGGAGATTCTGCACTAATGTTCTGGCCCACCCTTGCCATGTTGCCCGACTCCGACTCTGGCATGTTGAGCAAAGGAAATGTGGGATATCTTGGATCGTTGTTGGTACCCAACGCCTGCTTGCTCTTGACGTGATGCAGCATTGCAACAACTGTCGTTCCCTTGACTTGACATTCCCATCAATTAGGCTTTACCATTGGTGTTGGAGCGCGGCGGCTCCACCGGATTAGGTATCACGAACTCCCAAACATTCTTGTTATCCCGCCTAACTCAGGCATATAATCTTTTTTCACAGTTGTTGGGCGTCAAAAACTGTATGCAGGCTACGGACCAACAACGGGCTCCAGTCAATTGACAAACAACTTATTTTTTGTTTTGTTATTTTCTTCGATGATCGGGCAACTAGGACAGTGTATTTTACATACACCCCATTCCTATTGTTATTTGTATTCGACGTACTTCATATTTTACTTGCGCGTTTCATTCCGTAACCTTGGTCTGCGAGGCAACTAGATTCTCATGCTTCTGCTACGGTGTGTAATGCTATACAAGTAGACTCCGGGCAAGCTGGTCCATTTGGAGATCATTGAAACCCATTGCCAAAGTATAACAAACAAGCTCAGAGAAGATCCATCACTGCAACACGTCGATGAATACCAATCGACTGCTTTAACTGGGAGACTTCAAGGGGACTTGGCCCACTATCATAAGGATATTCCAGGCTCTGGGGGTGTGGTGTAGAAAGTGCCGTCTTTTAAGGTTGTGAGTGGGGGTGGAGTAGTGGACTTGCATGCTTAGCGGCATGTTGTGCTGTGCTGTGCTGTGCTGCAGTTGGCTTGACTCTGTGTCGACCCTCTGGTTGGATGGCTTCTCGACAACCCACGAGCGGGAGTAGCACTCCGGGATTGACAAGTATCTTTTCATTGCTGATACTAGGGGTACATTAGGTTGAGTGTCTTCTCATTACAGCGGGTGGCATGGACAATGTTTGGCGCAGGCACTACCCCTACGTGCCCTACCTAACTGTAGTGCCTGTCTAACCTACAATAGGCAACAAGCGTATCCCCCTGCGCCCCACGCCGCGTCTGCCCCGGCGATACCTGATGACTGGCAATCGATGACCCATTGGAGGGGTGGAAGAGGGGAGTGTGACTCCTTACAACACCACCACCTACCAAATCATCATCACTGCCCCAACCACCATCAGGAGACATCCACGTCTTTACCACCTGTCCCGGTCTCTCTACCCGTTCCTTAGTAGGTGGGTAGAGAGGCGATTAAGTACACTGATGGCTACTTGTTGCTGTTCTCCTACCTGGAGTAACCTGGTGCAGACAGCGGATGTCCGTATGCATGTAGGTACTCTTTTCCTACACACCACACCAAGGTCTACTTGTCCAGATGCCTACAATGGATTTCTGGACCCCAACGGGTCCGTCATGTCAAGGCTTGTACACGTCCTCTGCTGGAGCTTGTGTTTCGGAGCGAATAGGCTGATGCCTATCGTTGCCTCTCTCTGTGTATACTGCTGTAGGTAGCTAATCTAGACCCCGTCATTTTTCATACCTTACCTACCTACATGGCCTCCGTACCAGTTTCTACATACCTACACGCTGCGCGGATAGAGTTGAGGTCTACATATACATATTTGATATACCACGGTCATCCGCCCATCTAGTAGACTTGGTCCTAACCTCTTCTTCTCTTCTTTCCCCATTTGAAATCATAACTTGTGGCTGCCCTGCTTTCCTTTCAGTTCATCCACTTTCCAAATCAAATTTTTGACTACGGCCAAATCTATTTAGACTGGGGGAGGACGGCCTATTTGCCAATACTAATCCAGTGCCGCTTGCTACTTATTTTTGCCACCCGACGTACACGTCCATACATACAAGTGGTGGCTCTTGACGCATTCCAGTTTTCTCTACCTCTGCTCCATCCGTAGAGGCTTCGGACTTTAGAGCTCGCCTTCTCCGCTAGGTTAACCCAGTTGGAAGACGTGTTACACCCCGCCTCCGAGCATTGAGGGCGATTGATTTCTCAGCGCTCCCCGGTATATCCAGGCATCCATAGGAATTAGGCTTTGGCATTTGGATTGATCAAACCTGATATCCGTATTGGCTGGCATTTTGTACTAGGGCAGCCAACCAACCATCTGTTGTTCTGGTATCCTCGCCATCAGCGCCGCCAGGTACTTATACCTCCCATGGCCCAAAGTACCACCCTCCAAACAACTGTTGGATGATTCGCATCCTTCCCCGGATTCTGCCCGGACAACACACCGTACACTGACCGCAGGTAGTCTGACCACAGACTCAATCTTCTTTTCTGGTTCGGGTTTTGTACCTCGTAGAAACCAACTTTTGCTCGCATCTGCTTCCCACTTTCATCAACGTACACCCATCCCTTCCTGTGGATTGGACGCATCCATCTGTTATCCATCTGCTCCAAACTGGCAACCGCCACCAACCAACGGCCAACAATAGCAAGGACCGGATCCAACTAGCACCACATTCAAACGAAACCCACCTGTTCTTTCCTGTCATCCAAGCTTCGACATTTACTCATCTCTGCTTTATTTGCTTGTTTTGATTCCACAAAGTTGCACGCATCTACAATTGCATTGGGCAAGAATCAGCCGCCTGCAATTGAGTCACACTTCTTCTCAGTCGCACGTCTGCCTGGCATTCGCCACCAAAGCTGCCAGTCTGCCAGTCCATCGCCGCTGACAAACAAAACCTGAAACCAACTGCTGCCTAGGTGCTTCTATGGATCTTCCCCATACATCACCAAGACACGATACTTTATTCTTCTCTTCTTGCCTTCGTCCTTCGCTGCAGAGCAACGAATTCGTCAACAATAACAAGCCCGTCATGGCATCTTCGAGCATGCCAGTCGACAACAAGAAGCCCTGTGACATTCATAACTTGATGTCTCCCCCAGAGCCGCCAAAGTTTGAATCGTTCAATATGCCGAAATCAATCAGTGCCGCCTCGGGTATTTCGCGATGGGTCCAAACTACACCGGCCACACCCTTGTCGCCTCCCATCTCACCTGCTATCAAGACCGACGACCACATCATGAACGACGATGCATCCACTTCGGCACCCGTCAAGGATCCGATTCTTTTCCCGGTACTGGACTCTGCCAATACGCCCCCACAACAGCCTTTGTTCGGACAAGAAGACTCTGCGGATACTAGGCGCATTGTTGACGGGCACGTATTGGCCCGCCCCGTCGAGCTCTTCAAAGATGCGGCGCCGCCCATGCAAGATGACTACGAGTTGGTATTATTCTTCAAGTCCGAGGTCATGAAGCTATACAAGCAAGACCCCAGACTGTGGCTGAAGCGAGAGCGGGCACTTCTCATCGCAGACCGTCGAGCGCAGGCCCGTAACAGACAATTCCGACTCCAGCCCATCTTACCGGCAAAGGCGCAAGTTGTCCGCAAGGAAGCGCAACGAGTAAAGCCCGCAAAGACGCCCAAGGTCACGAAGCAACCACCAGTCAAGCCTCGACCCATTCGTGCGGGGCCCAGCCCATCTACTGCCTTGGTCAAGCCGATAGCGCGTGCACTCAGTTCAACACCCGATCCCTCGCCCCGCCGTGGAGCGGCGCCTAATCGTGTTGACACGGACTTTGAGTCTCTTCCAGACTACTGCCCACCGCTCAGCTCGCTTCCCAACAAGCCGAATAGCCTAAAGATCGACTGGAAAGGAACGGCAATGGATCTGGGCGACGATCCCTACCGCCATCTGCTGCACGAGGACGAGCTGTTGTTGGCCTCAAACTTAAGGCTCAGCTGTGCCACGTATCTCACTAGCAAGCGAAGAATGTTCATCAGACGCCTTGAGTGCCTTCGCAACAGGAAGGACTTCCGCAAGACGGACGCTCAGCAGACATGCAAGATTGATGTGAACAAGGCATCCAAGCTATGGACTGCGTTCCATAGTGTCGGTTGGCTGCATCCGTCTTGGGTTGAGCCCTACCTATAAAGTGGCGCACGCCATTACCGAATCCGACGACCCATCTATCGGGTCACACTTGGCTTCCCTGATCATTCTACACTCTTTACCATTATAGTGCATTTGAATCTCTGGTTTTTTTTTTTACGCCATCAGTTTGGTCTTAGTGGCAACTTTATCTGCTATTATCGTTTTGATTTCCCCGACTTACACTTGTCGGTTCTTGTTTTCCAATGTCCCCGGCGGCCATCATATTTACGGAGTTTTTTTTTGGGCCGGTACACATCACACACCTCAGCATGGACGATTTGTCATATTGATACCCGGAGTAAACAGAATCCATTTCTTCGAGGTTACTCCACTCCACCTACACATGATTTTTACAGGTATTTACCGGTCGGTTTGGTCGGATGGCCCGGATGGCCCGGTCGGTCGGAAAGGGTTAGGTTGTCAGGGACTTACTAAGGATACCGTTCTGCATCATGTATGGCGTTTTATACACCAGGCCCGGCAGAGACTGTGAAGGGCCACATCTTTTATTTGCTTTTGATGTCACGCATGGAACCGGAGAGTTGGGTAGCGAATCTTTATCTTGGGATTGGAAGACACGGCATAGGAGGCTTTAGTACTAGCGAAAGCAAGTTCATTGCCGACAATAGGCATTAGTCACACCTCAGGCGTATTCTTTCCTCCGTGTTGACTTGCTTCGAATTCGCTCACTCTATGTATTACGCCTCTGAAATGTATAGAATTCCTCAAGGTACCCCTGTAGAAGATGAACCCGGTCGTTGTGACGGCTTTCGATATTACGACACGATGCATAATCGATACATATAGTAACACATGCCGGTCTGCGACATGGGCCATCTCAGAAAGACCCGACGCAAGTTGATCACATCACTGCAACCCTCATCACGTTTTTGTTACTCGTACCTACTAACCTCCTTATCTGTCTGCATGGGCAACCCTGGCCGTGCATCAATCACTCACCCCAACAGCAAGAGCCCCTCCCTTTCGCTCCGAGTTTCTATCTAGGTATCTAATAAGTCCCCCAAGTCCCGACTGTTTGGTAAAGGTACCCGTTCACGTTTACGCTAGACTAGTTTGGTCCAAGGTTGAGCTAAGGTTAGGTATGTTACATGTACAAGTATTCTACCTAGTCTCTACAGTCCTGGTGCAGTAATTACATGTAATTAATTACGTTTTACAATTAATTACGGTTTAACACCTTTAAACTCATACCTTATGTACCTAGGTACTTTCAGTAATTATCCCACATGTATTAATAGTATGAAACCTTTTAATCATTTACGCCCGTAGACTTGGGATATCATTATCCCCTAGGAAACCTACTCGTAGCTAGCTGGAAAGAAACCTCGACGACTAGGTATAGTATAGTATAGTATCCATGTAGAGTTGAATACGAGTAGGAGGCCCAAGAGCACGAGTAAAACCATTAGCTCACGGGGACTGTACAATGCGAATGTGCAACAATATGGTATACTTAGTGATGCTAGTTTCCATAGGGCATCCAATCTTGTAGGAATCCATTTTACTCCTTTTCTTTTTTATGACTATCCACTAGCAAAGAAACTTGAATCTTTCTGTGTCCGATCCGTCTTTCGGAATGGTTCTAACAAACCACGATAGCCAACTTGAAGGATACCGACTCTGGTATTTATTGATCCGTTTGCTCAGTTCCCCTATTTCTATAATGGATATTCCGGCCTAGACTCCAGAACGCCGCAGCCATGTCATTGTTGACCCATGCAAATCAAGACAACGGACAGTACCAATTTTTAAAGTCCTTTGCGATACCCCATCCCGCAGCCCGCAGCCCGCGCTCGGCGCTAAGCCATATACACCTTGTTATACATACAAGAAAGGGAAGCAAGAACTCATACACTTAAAACTTAAGCCCCGGCCCACTCCAGGGTTTCCAACGCCAACATCACTAAAATTAGAGTTGATGGAAGAATCCTGTGGAATTGATTAGTTGGTGGCTAGGCTCACTGTACGAAAGGGTAGACTTACCAGACAACATAGCTCTGGAAGAGGATCTTCGACATGACACCTTCATAAACCTCATTGATCTGACAGATCTGGGCCAACTGAAGAGCACTCGGTGCCCCTGTGAGAAGGAAACAGACGACAATGAAGATCGGATCGTCTAAAATGCTGACGGGGACATATTTCGCAAAGAGTGCCAGCATAGGCGCCATAATAATGGTTGGGAGGACCATGCGGCTGATCAGAGATGCGATGAGAAGTCGAGTTCCAATCTCTGCTTCTTCCGAATCCTTTCTCTCGCTCTCTTTCGTGCTGTTGGCCAGGTTGGCACCCAACACAACAAGGATAAGAGGAACGGCAACCCCCGCACTTTGATCGACTGCGCGGGTGACACTGTTCTTAACAAACGATCCATCCTCAAAAAACAACTGCTGAAGACGTGGAATCGAAGCCACTATGATCGACACTAGCATCGCCCATAGCGGGGGGTTCATGAATTCACTGATAAAAGTGCCAAACTTTTCCAGAGCATATTGGACACCTCTGGGTAACGTATCGTACATACGTCGAGATAGTTGGCGAGTTTTGTCCTTGACGTGCGTACAAGCGTTATGCACAGCAAGCTTGGCCCGATGAATGGAACCATTGATACCTTTCGAGGACAGGGATTCGTCCAGAGCTCGCATTCGTGGAAACGCCATGATATCGTTCAAGTCGTCGGTAGGTGGAGGGATGGACGCCTTGGGAATGCCTTGACCGTCCGCCGTCGCCATTCGTTTCTTTCGAGGCCTCGTCTCGTCGTCAGAATCTGCAGGGGACGTGCTGGACGTGCCAGCAATAGGGGTACGGCCAGCCGGGATGTACACATCTTCGTCGTCCGTGGTCTCGTCGTTCAAGCCTGGTATCAATTCCCCCTGGGGTTCGATATCGTCCCGATACATGCCTTCTTCGATTTGCTCGTCCCGGTACTCTTCATACTGTTCTTTTTTCCCCAATAAGACATGAAACCCCCAACTCCATCGGACCATCTGCCCAAGTTGCTGGAATATCAGCAGATACAAAATCCCCCTAGATGACACCAACCCGGCATGATCGCCATGAATGCGATCCCAGGAAAGCCCCGTCAAAGTTTGCGAGAGGGAGATGACCAGGGATATCGGCAAAGAGTTGGAGTTGCCGAATACGCTCATGGCGGTGACGAAGTTGGTCGGGCGCTTCCCGAGACGAAACAGCTTCGAAATGCAGATGGAGACTGTGTACGAAACAAGAGTCTGAATGACGAAAATCACAGGGATAACGGCGAGATCGGCAAGTTGGCTCGGATTCAGCTGTTTCGCCAGCTTGCTGAATATCAGGCAAGGTGTGAACAGGCACATATTCAGATTTGCCGCGAATTTTTGGTACTCTGGTTTGAATAGGCCTCGTTTTGCTAGGATGTACCCAGGCAGGCTCACACATATAACCTCCAAAACAGCCTCAAAGACGAGGAATGCCAAGCCACCTAGAGACGGGTGCTGGTCATGGGGGGCCATGGAAGGAGTAAAGGTTGGCACCTCGTCGGGCGTCCATTGGAGACCGGCATTGTTAACGAGAAGTAGGGACGAGTATGGAAAGTCTGTCGCTCTAACCATCGCGTGTGCAATGATATAGAGTATCGGGACAAGATGGTTCTCTCTTGCGGGAGGAGGAGAGTAGGTTTTGCGTGTTCTTTATCAGGTGGCGGACTCGATATCGGTAGGTACAACTAGTGCTTCTTTACAATGTGGTCGGCGGCCTCTAATCCACTTAGTGCGCAGTGAGGGTGGACTTGCGTACTACAAAAGTCAGCCTCAGTACCAAAATAACCCTGTTTGTAGTGGAATTATAGCTCGAGGATATGGAAACCTAAACTGACACTTGCTTGGGCCCCGGAGACGACGAAAGTAGCAGGCAAGAAGCTAAATTAACGGGAAGGTGCGATTGAGAGCACGCTACGTACTGCCAAGAGGGACAGTGATTAAGTATGTAGCGAAAGTATGTGGTGTGGTGTGCTGTGTGGTGTGCTGTATGGTGTGCTGTAACGTAAGAGATTGGTTTGTAGCAGTAATGAGAAGTAGGTTGAGAGGAAGGAAGAGAAAGAATGGTCTGTTAGCGGGAGGCTGAGATGGATGGTGGGAAGATGCCGGGGCTATGTACATAGTAGATTGAAGAGAGGGTGAACCAAGATCGAGCTAGGGGCTGTTACAATTGCTGATGTCGTGAAACATCAGGTATCTAACCGAAATCCCATTGGCGTTCTACTCGTACAGAAAGAGCCACTAATGACTCTAATTAAGCACAGACTATTCGATGCGCAAATCGAAGCCAGAAACAAAAAGGCTGATTCAATGTCGCGGTACAGCTTAAGCGCAATTACGTACGTCTTTACTCAGGACGTTTCACTTGCGATTTGCCATTGGAGATCTAACGTTGAACGGTACGCTGGAGTCTGGACTCTGGATAGAGGTCTAGATATGTAGGTAGGTACCTACTCGTACCTAGGTACTTTGCATAAGTGGGCCCATCTGGAGGCTGTGGTTGAATTTGACTGGATGTACCTATCTACGAGTAGCTAGGTAGCAGATCTGTCATTCTATGCCGGCTACGTACGTTGCCAAGCCCTGCCAAGCCAGCCGATCCAATCTTCCAATGTCAATAACGGAATGTAGGCTGGCACGGCTGGGCAGAGGCTGGTGTCGCTGGGCTGGCACGCTGGGTAGGTACTTACCACACTTTCATTCTCGGTATGTATTGGACAAAAAGGTAGCCACATGGTTGTCTTCCAGGCAGCGGACGACTGGGATTTCTGGACAATTACCTATTGCAAATTAACCGCTCTCTGCAACGATGATGGTTTCTCCCTCTTATTCTTATGGTTCCTTTGCGTAAATTGCCTAGCCAGCTTTGCGACCGGACACTTCTCGATCCCCTCCTTGGGGTCGTTATCACTTGCCAAGCATCGACCCTATCTATTTGCCTATTGTACGCTATTGTCGACATTCCGTCATTGGTCCGGACACCGATACCAAGTATCTGGGCGGCAGCTTTGTTTCACCCGAGTTGATTGATAAACACATCAGATTCGTCGCTTCAGCATCTGTATGTCTTGTGTCATTACGGCTGTGATGCCGTGCTTTGTAAACCACGACGTATATAGTATATACACGTATACAAACACATATTGTCCAACTGTAGTAAAGAAGCTTCTAGGCATCATGATGGGCAGCAAGATTTGTTCTTATAGACATTGCAACATGCCAGTCCGGAGCAGGCTATTACAGTATCAGGCGGGAGTTAAGCCGTAAACCAGTAGTATGTAGTATCTAAGTCGGTGGACAATTAGCCGTCCTGTTGATATCAGCGTCATTGCGTTCAGGCAAAATATCGTGGCCCGGCTTAAGCTCAACTTTCGACCACTTCGGTTTGATAATCCCAATCTTATATGCCGTTGGCCCACCAGTTACAGGCTTATGTGCATACAGTGGGGACCTATTAATTCCGAGCAAAAATTACCCACCTTGCGCTTTTTTGCGTAAATTACCTTTTTTAATTATACTTTTTTTTTTAAATATGTTTTGCTAAGCTATACTACTTTTAATTAACGCAATAAAACACTATAGCCTTTATATACGCACTAAAATTGCTTTACTATATAATTTAAGTTAAATAATGTACGTTTTAGCATTAAAATATAATATTTTATAAAGTAGTATATATAGTATTATAATATAATATTTTAAGCAAAAATTAGCTTTTTTACGCTTATAGCTAAAGCTGCTGCTAAAAATAAATAAATATTATAAAAAGTATATTATAAAGTTTATTAAGTTAAACTTTTTTATTTTTACTTGCAAATTATATAAAATAACTTACTTAAATATATTTATTAACACTTTAAAAAAGTAGCTTAAAAAAAAAGTATTATATACTAGCAAGCACTTTAATAGCTGTTTTTAACTTTTTAAGTAGCTATAAAAAAGTTAAAATAAGCTTTATAGCACTAAAATAAAGGTTTTAATTTTTAGCAGCGTGTTTTTTTAGCAATAAATCTAGCATTAACTATTATAATAGCTAATATATAGCATAAGCTTTTTAGCTTAAAAGTAATTTTAACCTTTTATATTTTAAATGCTACTATAACTTTAAATTTACTTTAATTTATATAAAAATAAGTATATTATATTTATTTATTAAATATATTTAACTTTATTATAAAAAAACATATAAACGTAAATGTTTTAAAAAAAATTTTACTATATATATAAGTTTTATTTTATAGCTATACTAAGCAACTTTAATATAGCGCAAAGCAGTATAATTGCTAAAGTATATATAAAATTACTTAAAAAGCACTTTTTTAAAAACTTTAAATTTAATTTTATTTTTATATATAATAATGCTTTTATTTATATTGTATATATAGTTTAAAACCTTTTTAACTTTAATAAGTATAACGTACTAAATTAGCTACTATATTTACTTAATATAAACTTTATTAAAAATATATAAAAACTATTTAAAAAGCAAATTTATATTGCTAATTTATATTTATAAGCTATTGCGATAAAATTAAAGATTTCTAAAGATCACTCCAACTTTATACTAAAAGAGGTCCAGCTAGAGTAAACGTATTAACTGGGTTTCAAGGGCTTTGCATTGATTACGGCTTTATAAAGGTATTTTAAAAAGCATAACTTAGTATATTAGGTATGCAATAAATAGCTAAATATCTAGGTTTAAAAAGTAATGCAAAATAATAGCTATATATATAAAAACAAAAAACAAGCTAGTTTCTTTTAGTCTTATAGCTACTTTATAACATAAAGCGTAATAAGTATATATGCTAATTATATTACAATCTTTTCTAGCTAAAAAGGTTGCTATCTTTAGCACTTTAAAGCTAAATAAATTAACATAAAAAATAAAAATAAAAAAATATGTATAGCTGCCTTTAATTAATATAAGGCCTAGATTGTTTTATTAGCTATTTTTAATTATCTAGTACTATTAAAAGTTTAGTATGTTACTTTTAACATAATTATTAAAGCTTTTTAATAGTTGTATAATTAAGTTGTTTAGCTTTTTTTTTAGCTATAGCTGCTTTAAGTGCTTTTATATTTATATAGTACTATGCTTAGCTTTTTTAATTATTAAAATAAATAAGTTAAAGTTAGCTTATATACTAAGTAAAGGTTTTATTAACTTTATAATAAAAGGCATTAGCTTAACTAAGACTTAGTTATATAGTAAATACTTTTAGTAAGCTTTGCTTAACTTATAAAAACATAATGTTTTAAAAAGTTAATTTTAGTTTATATTTCTTAACTTTTACTTAAGCACTATAAAGCTTATAATAAAACTTATAATAGTATGCCTTTTTTATATTAAAAACTAAAAAAAGTAATATAATATTGTATAAGCTATTAATAAAAAGCCTTTTTTTTAACGTAGTTATTTTTATAAGCAGATTAAATAAAGGGCTTATAAACTTTGCTTTTTTTATTAATAGTAATAAAAACCTTATATTAGTTTGCTAATTAAATAAAGGCTTAAAAGTGCTTTATAACTAAAGTTTGCTTAGTTCTAATATTATCAAGCTTAGTGTTTAGGCTTAAAAAGCCTTAGCTTAATTTTAGCTTTGCTTATTTTTTATATTAGTTTAATAAATTTTTACTATTTATTTTAGCATATTTAAAAAGGTTTAAGTATTATATTGCTAATAGTTGCTAAATATACTTAAAGTTAACAAAGCTAGTTAGTTTAGTTATTTAAATAAAAAAACTATATAAAAAATGCTAAGTATTTTATATTTTTAACCTTTTTATTAAATTAAAAAAAAAAGGACTTTAACTTTTTAAAAAAAAAGCATTATATTAAATATATCTTAGTATAGCGTAGTTAGTATTTTAAAAATTTGCTATACGCTTTTATTTAATATTATTAAGCTATTAAAAATATAAGCTACTTAATTTTTATAATTAACTACTAAACTATACTAATATACTTGTTTATAAACTTTTAGTATAAAAAATTAAAGCTATTATTAGCATATATCTTACTTTTATTAGCAATTCTAAGTAACTTTGCTTTGCTGCTATACTTTTAATAAGTATACTTTTTATATAAGTTTTACTATTATTATAAAAAGCTTAAAGCAGGCAGTAAGGTAATAGTTTTTTATAAAGTATGTTAAGGTAACTATTACTTTATTATCTAATAACTATTTTCCTTATTTAATTTTAAAATTAATATTAACTAACTATAATAGCTTATATTAATATTATAATAAATTGCTATTGCTATTATAAAGGTTTGCTAAGCTATAAAAGCTGTTAGTATTAGGCTTTTTTAACAATAGTATTTTTGTATTAAAATTAAAGGTTTGCCTTGTTTATAAAGGAATAAGGCTTTTTTAGTATAGTTATAAAACGTAAATTTTCCTAAGTAAATATTATAAGAGGTCTTAGTCTACGTTATTTAAAACAAGAATTTAAAGCTTAGACTTTAAGGCCTTTAGCAAGTAGTTAATAAGCTTTATCCTAATTTAAAGCTTTTAAACAGGTTTTTTTTAGTTTATAGGGATTTTATATTAAGTTGCTATTTATAAAACTGCTAAAATAAGTATTAATAGATCTTTACTTATTACACTATTACGCTATATATTAATTGCTTTTTATAAAGTACTTTATAAAATAATTAGCGTTACTAAGTAAAAGTACTTATATAACTAGTTATTAAATTAGTTATAAAAAAAGACAATATAGTATTGCTAAGGTATTTTATATATATTACTTAGCTAGGCCTTTGTTAGTAAGCATATTGCCTTTTTATGTTTTTTAAAAGAAACTCTTTTTAAAAAATTAAATATATAAGCCTTTAAAGCGTAAAAGTTAATAATAATAAGTATTTAATAATTGCTGCTAATATGTCCTTTTACAATAAAAAGCTTTATATTAATTCCTTTTTTATACTTTATTTTTAATAGCTCTTTAAAGTAGTAACTTATATATTAAAGCCTAAGGTCTTAACTTATGCTTATAACCTAGCTAAAAGTATCTTTAAACAAAATATTAGGTTTATTGCCTAAAATTAATTAAATGCCCGCTATTATTTTACTTTTTAAAAGCTACTTGCGTCTATTATACTTAATTAATATGCTAAGCTAAAAACTAAATATTTCTTTTTACTACATTTTTTAAAAAATAAATTCTAAGCGTTTTTTATTTAATAGCAATTAGTTAATTTTAGTATTACTAGCACTATTCTTGCTTTTAAATCCTTATAACTTTATATAATATAAAAGCGCGTTAATATATTTATGCATTAAACGCTAAATTTTTAAAAGTAAAAACAAAGCATTTTAGCTATATATAATAATAAGCAAAACTTTAAATCTTGTTTTTTAAGCCTTTTTAAACTATAAGTGCTTTATTTATATAAGGGCAATTAATTAATTATATATAATAAAAGTTGTGCTACAGTAAAACAAAAAATAAAAAAGTAAAAAAAAATAAAAAAAATCTAAAAAGAGGTTATATAGGTATAAAAAAAAACTAAAAGTAAAAGCAGGTTTATAAGTTTTTTTTCTTTAAAGGTAAGCTAATTGCTTGCAGCTTTTTAAAACAAAATAAGAATCTTTTTTAAGTTTTTTTGCTTATAATAAATTAAAGCAAAAAAAACTTAAAAAATTTTTCTTATTGCTAAAAGTTACAAGCATAAGTAAATTAACTTCTACCTAGTTATTTATACCTATTTTGCCCTTTAAATTAAACAACTTTTAGCAGTTAACCTACTAGTTTAAGTAACTAAAGTTATACTTTATACCTTATAATTTATTAAGCAAGCAGGCTTTATTAAAACTTATTGCTACAGCTTTTTTAAAGTAAAAAGAAAAAAAAAAAGCAATATAGTTAGTTTTCCTTTATTAACCTTTTTTTTCCTATTAGCTTTATCTTTTTACTTTTTTCTTATTACTTTATTTACTTAAAATTAATAGCATACTTTATTATACTGCCTTTAAAACGCCTAAAAATTAACTTATTTAAAGTCCTTATAAATATATAAATAAGTAACAACCTTAGTACTAATATTATATATATATAGTAGTTATTAAAGTTGCTAAGTAAAATAAACAAAGCTTAGCTAGTTACTAAAGTAAATAAAAAAACTGTTTTTAGTTTAAAATAGCAAAAAATAAAAGTAACCTATTAATTTTCTTATAGTAAAGTAAAAGCTAATAATAAATAAATGCTTAGCGCCTTATAACTTAAAGTTATTAGCAGTATTATATAAAAATACTATATTTAGTAGCTAGTGCACTTATTTTTTTATATTGCTAACAACGCCTTAAAACATATTATTAAAATTATTAAAAGTTTAGCAAAATAGAAAAATTTTAAAGCAAGGCCAATTTATATTAAAAACAAAAACAGCAAGCTATAAAGCAAGTACTTTATACGCTTGCTGCAAAATTAATACAAATATAAAGCCCTTTTAATCTAGCAAAAAAGGCTACTAAACGTTATACCTTGCACTTAATATAAAAAGCGTTTTATTAAATCTAATATAAAGAGCTAATCTAGTATATAGCTGTTCTTTAAGTATATTTTAAATTTTAAGCTTTAAAGCAAGTCTTATAGCAACTATGCTTTTATAATTTAAAGCTTATTATACACTTTTTATAACTTTAGTAAAAAACTGCCTAAAATCTAACGTTTTATAGCATTTTAATTAACAAAAAACGCTAAGTTTGCTATTAGCCCTAAAAAGTGCTTACCTTTTTTTATACTTATATTAAACACCTTTATAAAGCTAACTTATAAACATTTTTTAAATTAAAGCCTTAAAAGTAAGTTTTAGTAAGCGTATAAAGTATTAAAGCAAAAAAGTAAAGAAAAAATTATAATAAAAAAAGCACTACGTTAATTTTTTATATACAATACAAAAAAACAAGTCTTAAAAAGCATTAAGTCATTTTTTAAATAGCTTTAACTATTTAATTATTATAAAAAAAAATAAAAATATTTATAAAAAAAATAAAAAAACAGGCAAAGCATACGTTATTATTAGCAAGCAAGCTATTAATTTTAAATAGTAAATAAAATAAAAACTAAAAAAAAATAAAAATAGAAAACAGGTTTGTTAAAAAAAAAAAAGAAAATAAAAAGACTAGGTAAAAAGCCAGCGCAATACTTAAGTGTAGTTATTTTAACTTTTTCCTTTAAAGCTGTAGCCTTTAAAAGGCTAAAAATAAAAACTTATTATATAAGTAGTTTTAGCTAAGTTTTTAAAAAAAAAACGTATTATAAATAAGAGTATCTAGTTAATCTTATATTATACTAGCTTTATAAGTATAGTTAATAGCTACTACGTTAATATTTATTAGTTTAAAAAAGCTATTAATATAATTATAGTTTTTATAAAAATTTAAAGCAAAGTTATTATTTATTACTAAAAGGTTTAAATCTAGTTTATTAATAAGCTTGTTTACTTAAAAAACACTCTTAGTAGTTTAAAGGTTTAAGTTAGGGTTTTTTAGTACCTAGTATTTTTTATTATCTTTATAAAAAGCTTAAAGCTATTTTATAAAATAGTAGCTATATAGCTGCTGTTTATTTATTTTAGCAAGCTTATAGTACATATTACTTATAGCTTTAATAATTTAATATAGCTTGTTTTATTAATATAAAAGCTTTTTATTATTGCTTTTATTAATTTTAAAAAAAGTATTAAATAAAAGCATAAAGTTATTAATATATATTTTAAATTAAATCTTATAAGCATCTTGTTAATTTTATTAGTTTATATTGTTTTTTTATTTTAAAGTAATAATTTTCTTTATATATTTAACATTTTTTACGTAATGCTTTAGCTACTTTACTTTTAATGCTACTAGATTAATATAATTAAAAACTAAATCTTATTATAGTACTTACTATGTTAATATAATATTTTTAATTAGCAAAATAAGTAAATGCTTATAAACTAGTTTATATAAGCTATATTTATAGTATTAAATAATAACGTTATTTATTAAAATAGCAAAGCCTAGGTAATCTAGCTAGTTTTTCTTAGTTTTATTAATAACTTTTATAAGCGTTATTTTAATTAGCTAGTGCTTATTTTTAATAAAGCCTTGCGCTTAAAAGTAGTAGGCTAGTTTATAAGCAATATAATATTTAAAGTGCTTTATTACTATAATAACTTTTTTTTTAAATTTACTTTTATTATTATACTTAATATATAAAGCGCTACTATAGCAATACGCTATATATTTATAAAAAAACTTAAATACTAACTTAAAGTTTACTTATTAAAAAGCTTTAGCTTTAAAAAAAGCTATTTGCTTATACTATGCTTTAACTAAAGTAAAAAAGTCTTTATAAAATAGTATAGTTTAAATATTAATAACTTATAAGCATAAAAAATTAATAAAAATATTATACTAGTGCTATTTTTTAAATAAGCTGCTTTATAACTTTTAATAATTAAAATAAAACTTAGTTACTAAGTAAACGTTTTTAGCAAAGTTAAGCTAGTAATAAAGTTGCAAAATTTATTAAATTACTAAGTTAATTTTTTTATAGCTAAAAGCTAAGTAAATTTTTTAAATAATTAACTTGCGTTTTTTTAAAAAATTAATATATTGCTTAAAAATAAAACGCTAAGTTGCTTGCTTTTATAAAGTACTATTATATATAAAGTATTAATATACGTAATTTTTAAACTTTTTTTGTTTATATTTGTTATTATAGCGTTTTAAAATAATACTAATAATAAGAAATTAAGCAATTTTTTAACTTTTTTAAGTTTATTAAACTATAGGCTTTAGCAGCAGCTTAATAAGCTAAATTAAATAGCTAAAAGCAAGTAACTTGCAATTAAGTTTTAAGGCTTTGTTTATATTTGTTTTTAAGTTAACTTAAACCATATTAACGTTAATAAATATAGCGCTAAGCTAAGTATTAATAAATTACTTTATATTACTTTTTTACTTATTATTATTATTATTAATAAGCTTTTAAGGTTGCTAAAATAAGCTATTTATAGCTATATGCTTTTCTTTTAGTATATAGCAAAGCTTAAAGTTAAATATTTTAATATATAAGATTTATTAAATAAAAACTATATTTAAAAAAGTAAAAAACTTATTATTTAGCTAAGCAATTAAAACTTTTACATTAGTTTTTAAAATAAATTATATACTATAAAAGTAGTTTTATAAGCACTTTAGCAACTTAACAACGCTAAAAGCTTTTTGCTTTATAGCGTTATAATTTAACTTAAAGCCTTTTTAATATTTTAACTTATATTAAGCTAGTTTAATTTCTTTATTTATTTTTTAAGCTAAAATATATTTTTATTTAGTTTTAAAAGTATTAGTTTAAAAGTAAATCTGTTTACTTTTATAGTTAATAATAACTAAAAGCAGTATATTAATTAAAGCAAGCTTTAACTAATTTATAAACTGCTATTGCTTACTTTTTTAAATAAAGGCTATATTTTTTTGCAAAAAAGTAGTAAAAAGTATATAAATTTAAAAATAGTTTTTAATTTATATTTTATAGTAAACAGTAATTTTAAAAAAAGCTTTAATATTTATAATATTTTTATATGCAAGCTATTTTTTAATTTTAATAACCTTTATACTAATAGGCTTTTTTTTATATATTTTATATATAAACCTAATAATTTTTGCAAATTAGCAATACTATTTGCTTTTTATAGCACTTAAAGTAAAACTAGCTAGTTTTAAATTAAAAAGCATAGCATTAATATTTTTTAAATGCTTTAAAATATATTACTTAATTTTAAAAGCAACTTTTTAATTATTATAGTATAATATAAAGCTTTTAATTTTTATATTATTAAAAAAAAGCTTGCATTTTTAAAAAGCAATATTAAAAAAAACTTATATAATAATATATAAAAACTAAGCAATAAAGTTTATATAGCTTTATAGTAAAGTTATTATTTAAAATAACCTAAGCAAAGTATTAAATATAATTAAAGCATAGCTATAAATAAAAAAATTAATTTAATTATAGCTAAAAAACAAGTTGCTAACTAATATAATAACATATATAATAAATTTTTTTATAAACTTATTATAGCTTTATAATAAAATAGCGTTTTAAATAATAATAGTATTAAGCTTAGTAGCTAAGTTAATAAAGCATAGGCCTTTTTTAGGCTTTTTAACTATAAACTACGTATTATAATATAGCAAGCTTGCTTTTTTTAAAACCTTATTTTTAAAGCGTATTTATAAAACTTTAATAACTTTGTTTTTTAGTAGCGCAAAAATTAAAATGCTTTTAGCTTGCTATGCTTTATAAAGCATTGCTTTAATTTTATATAGCAAAGCAATACTATTATTAGCGCGTTTTATTTTAAAAAAATCTTATACTAAAGCTATTTTCTTATAAAAAAAGATTTTTAGCAAAACTATTTTTTTTATATTAGTAAAGCCGGTTTTTTTTAAGCTTTAAAGTAGCTTTATAACTTTTTTCTAAGTAAGTTGCGTTTTTTAAAAGTATTTTATAAATTAAAGCTAAATATTTTTATAAATACTTTTTTATTATAACTAAGTTTTATTTTTAACGTTTACAACTTTTTTTTTAATAGCTTCCTTTTTTTAGTTATATGTGCTTAAAAAAGTTGTTTTGTTTAGTAAAACATTATTAAAAAAATAAACTTTTTTAGCCTTGCTTTTATATATAGTAAAAATATTAAACAACTTAATTAAAGCACCTAGTTAATTTGCTTTTTTAGTAGTAGCAATGCTAGCTTATTAAGCTTTATAATAAACCTTTTAAGTAGCATTGCAAAAAATATTTATAAAAGCGTTATTATATAATATAGCTTATATTGTCTTATTATTAGCTAGACTAATTAAAAATATATTAAAAAAGCTAAAATTAATATTGTGCTTGCAACTAAATAGTATAGCGCTTTTAAAGTAAAAAAAGCTAGGGCTAGCAGTATTTAAAAGTAAACTTTTTTTAATATTAAGCACTACATTAAAAATATTTTTTTAAAGCATACTATAAAAAGCAGCGTTATAATCTATAACTAAGGCAATATTTTAATTATAGCAAAATAAGTTAAACTTATTATTATTATTATTATTAGCTACTTTTTTAACAATTGCTTAATAAGGCCTTATTATACTATTTGCTAGCTTTAAAAATAAGCAAATAGTAGCTAGTTTTTTAATATATTAACAACTTTAAATAGCTACAACAAAAACTAGTCTTTAATAAATGCTACTAAAATTATAATTTTTATTTTTTTAAACTATATATTATATATAAAGTAATTATTTTAATAGTATAAAAACATATTTATTTTAATAATAAAATTTATACTTAAAAGCAAAAAAAATAAAGCATATTGCTTTAAAATAATATATAACAAAAAATTAACGCTTTACTTAGCAAGCTATACTTTAATTTTAATAATATTAGTATAGCTAACTTTATTAGCGTTACTACTATAGCCTTTCTAAGTAAAACTAGTTTATTAAACTAGCAAGGCGTGCTTTAAAACGTATATTTTAATAATAAGGCTAGCTTGCGTACTAATATTAATAACTTTTATAATAAGCTTGCCTTGCTTTTTTATGCTTATAATAATAGTAATTTTAAAGCAAGTCTAAACGTAGTTAGTAACTATGCACTGCTTTAAAGCTATAAAAAATACTTAAAATAAGGTTGGCTTTAAATTAAAGCTTTAAGCACTTAGTTAAATATTGTTTTATAAAATATTAAAAGCAACTATTATAATATTAATATAAAAATAGCTGCTTATATTAGTTGCTTATTATAACGTATTTTTAATAAGCTAAGATCTAGTTTATTAAACTAAAGCTATAAAGCAATTAGTTAATTTTAAAAGCGTAATTATATTAAGCTATAAGCTAAGTAGCTTGCTAAAGTTTATAGCGTTAATTAAAACCTAACTTTTACCTTTTTAGCTAAATTAATATTTAATATTTTTAAGCGCTATATAAATAGTTTTTTTACTTTTAACTATAGCATTTTAAACAATATAGCTAACCTAATAAATTAACATATTAGCATAGCCTAGTGCTTTAAAAATTATATTTTTAAGCATAATATTAACTTTTTTTAAAAGCAGCTTGTTAACTTTAATATTTTATAACTATTAAGCTTTTATATAAATATTAAGCGCTTATTTTATATTAGCTTCTTTACTTTTAAGTATATTTTTTATAGTAGTAAGAAGTAAATTAAATATTTTAACTTTTAAAGCAACTAGTTAAATATTTAATTATAGCAAAATATTTTTATTTTTTTAAGCAAAAACTTTTATAAGCTTTTAGTAAAAGTAAACTTATATAAAAAGTAGCTTATATTAGTTAATAGCAAACATTTTAGCAGCTATTTTATTATTGCCTTTTTTAACTTTTTTTATAATTTTTATATTATTAAAGTTAATAGTAATAATATAAATAAAATTCTAGGTTTAGTTTATATAAACGTAGCCTTTACTTTTATATATAAATAAGTTATTATTTTAGCGCAAAGCTTTAATTATATTTATATTGCTAGTATAAGCAAAAAGTTTAGTATTAATAACGCTTTTTATAGCTAAGGCATTTTATTAATTTTAAACATTAGCTACTTATACTAATTAAATATATTTTATTTATAACTATTGTGCTGCTTTAAAAGCTATATTTTATAAAATTAAATTTTGCTTTTTAAGTTTATAATATACTAAAAAATAAAAGTTATAGTTATTAGCTAGGTTATTTTTTTAAATATAGTGCAATACTTTAATTTTAATACTTTTATGCTTTTAGCTAAATATAATAACGTTACTAAGCAAAGCAATATATTAAATATATTTAAGTAAACGCTTTTTTTTAAAGTGCTACTAACTATTAAAATATATAATTTTGTTTTTATTAAAGTTATATGCTTTTAAACAGTTTTATTATAAGTAAAAGTTTTTTAAATATATTTAATACTTATAACTAAGTACTTTTTAATTTAAACAGCTTTAGTAACTTTTTTGTTTTTATTTACTATAACTGCCTTACTAGTTTATTAAGTATACTATAGCTTATATACTTTGTTAATTATAATTAATAAAAAGCTAAAAAGCTAGTTAATTTATTATTTTTTATTATTTTTTTATAATAACTTTTAGCTAACTTATTATAATTTTAATTTTTTAAAAACGTAAAGTAAAGTTGTTTATAATAGTAATAAGCTTTTATTTTATAATAATTACTAGCTAGCTATTAACTATAGCTATACTTTTTGCTTATTAGGCGTTTTATTAATTTTTAAGCTAAGTTGCAATAGCTTTAGCAAAGTATAAGTAAAAAAGCTTATTAAGTTTTTTAAAAAGCTTAAACTTTTTTTTTAATAAGCTAAGATCTTTTTTACTTTACTTTTAGTGTTTTTAAAAGCAAAACTTGTTTATTGCTTAAAAGTTAAGCTTGTTATAAAGGTTTTTATAAGTAAGTTATTTAAAATTACTAAACCTTAGTTAATAAAAAAAAAAAATAGCTTAAATTATAAAGTTAAATATTTTTTATAAAAAGCTTTAAACTATAGCGTTGTTAAAATATAGCTTATTATAAGCTTTAATATTTTAATAAAAAAAGCAATGTTGCTAAAAGTATTTATATAAGCTTTTAATATTATTTAACTAAAATATTTTTTTATAGTTATAAAGTATAGCAATAGCAAAAGATTTTTGCTTAAAATTATTTAAATAAAAATAACGTTTAATAGTGCTATAAGCAATATTTTAGTTTACGCAATCTTTTAAAAAAAAAATTAACTACTTATAAACCTTATAAGTTAAAGCATATTAAAATAATAATTAAATATAAGCTTTTAAAGTTATATAATAATTATTAAAGTAGTAAAAAACCTTTTTAAGCTAGTTTATTGCTTTAGTGCTATTAAAAAAAAAGTTAAAACGCTTTAAAAAATTAAAATAAGTTATATATTGCTAAAAAATGTAAAAGTTATATAAAAAGGTAGCAAAATAGTTAATAAAAACTAAAGTTAAGTTTTTATAGCTTATAGTTAAAGTACTAAAAGCAAAAGTTAAAATAAGTCTTTAGCTAAAAAGTAATAATAAAGCAAAAGTCCTAGCTAACTTAAAGGCTTTAAGCTTTAAGTTAATAATAAAAAATAAAACAAAGCTAGCTAAATATAAGCAAATAGTTAAAAATATTACTTTTTAAATAAAAGCAAAGTTTAGTAAACTGCTTTAATATTGTTTTAAAGTAAAAGGTTTAAGTAGTATAAAGTAGCAGCTTAAATTGTAGTCTTTGTTTATAAAACTACAAAGTCTTATAAAAAGCAATATATTAAATAAAAAAAACTATATAAAATAATGTAAGCTAAAATAATAAAGTATAAATGCGTTAAGAAGCTAGTGTTAACTAAAAAAAAAAAAAATATAATAAAAAAGTATTAGCTAGTATTTATATTTAATTAAGATTTTAAAAGTCTTTGCTTAGGCAAGCTATTAATTTTTAAGGTTTTTGTTAAAGGTTTAATTTTTAAGTTGTTTTAATCTCTAGCTGCTAGCTTGCATATACGCAGCTCTAAGTACAGCAAACCCTTTTTATACCCTATAAAATATGCTACTTTTTTTTATTTATTACAATATTTAAATCTTTTTAGTTTTTTAGTTTTTTTAGTCTTTTAGCTGCTTATTTTCTAGTTTTTTTAGTTTTCTAGCTATTTATTTTTTAATTTCTCTCTAGTCCTTTTATATTCTTAGTTTCTTTAAATTGCTACTAAAAGTATTTTTTAAGTTATAGTTTTATAGCTTTATTAAACTAAAAGTAGCAAGCTAGCTAGGTTATATTTTATAGTTTTAGCTTTATAGCTTAATTTGTATAGCTTTTACTGCTTAGTTTTAAACTATAATAACTTAGCTATTTTTAAAGCCTTTTTATAACACGTTATTTTTGCACTAAAGCTTTTAGCTAATTTTTATAGTTTTTAAGGTTTAAAGTAAGCTAGTATCTTGTTTTTGTTTTTTTAATTAAATTGTTAATAGTTGCAAAAACTTATTACATTTTTAGCTTAAGCGCGCTTGTATATATAGGCATATTATTAATTTTTAGCTTTTTACCTTTTATATATAGTCTGCCTTATAAAAAAAGGCTCTTATAAGTCTTATGTCTAGGCAAAATTACTATTGTAATAAAATTAAAAATTTTTAAAAATCACTTTAACTTTATATTAAAAAAGGTCTAGCTAAAGTAAACGCATTAACTAGGTTTTAAGGGCTTTGCATTAATTATAGCTTTATAAAAGTATTTTAAAAAGCATAACTTAGTATATTAAGTGTGCAATAAATAGCTAGATATCTAGGTCTAAAAAGTAACGCAAAATAATAGCTACATATATAAAGACAAAAAACAAGCTAGTCCCTTTTAGTCCTGCAGCTACCCTATAACGTAAGGCGTAATAAGCATGCATGCTAATTACGTCGTACTATAAGCAATTTAGCTAAAATAATAAACATGCTTATATGTTATAGTAAAAAAGAAAAATATAGAAAAGGGACAGTTAAGTATAACATTAAGTATATTAGGTATTGTAGTTAATATAAACTAATGTTTAAAAAGAAAAAAAATCTTATTTAATATAAGGGTAGGACATATTTTTTATATAGGTTTAATAAAAGTATTTTATACCTTTATTATTATAATTATTTTCTTTTTTTATTATACTTAACTATAAGTATGTTAATAGTATTATTTTAAATATATATAGTTTAGCTGTTTATATATTTTTTAGCTATAACTTTTAATTAACTTAACTAATTAAATTGTCTAGTACTTAAGTACTTAAGTACTTTTTAATTAAACTATAAGTATTAAAGTTAGGTTTATTATAAGTATGTTTTATAGTTAATTTAAACATATAC
The DNA here is from genome assembly GCA_022579005.1 of Poronia punctata. NCBI lineage: Eukaryota > Fungi > Ascomycota > Sordariomycetes > Xylariales > Xylariaceae > Poronia > Poronia punctata. Next base: position 50,501 of record MU401506.1, on the reverse strand, counting down.
TAATATATTTTTATATTTTACTAACACTTATACTAACTTTTTTATTTTTTATTTTTAATACTTTTACTACTACTATTATTTTAATTTTACTTTTTATTTTTTATAACTTTTTTTTTCTTATATTTATTAACACCTATTCTACCTTTTTTCTACCTCTTTTCCTTTTTATTTTATACTTAATTTAACGCAATATTAGCTTTTACTACTAATACTGTAGTTTACTACAAAAAAAATAATAAAAACAAAAGCTAATACAAAAGTAATAAAAGTAAAGGTAATGTTAGCTAAAGTAATATAAGTAGTATAAGCAGTATAGCTAGTAAACATGCTTATAATAAGCGCTATAAACTTTGTAGCTTACGCAAACAAAGTACTAAAGTGCGTAACTAAAAATATAATACTTACAATAGCTAGAAAATTATTTTAATTTTAAATGCTTACTAGCTTTATTTTAATTGTATAACATATAATTTTTAGCTAAATAAAAGTTTGCTGCTTTATATAATATATATTTACAAAAATCTTAGTGCTTTTTTTTATAAAACCTATTAAAAAGCTTATAATATATATAAGCCTATATGCTAATTTATACCTTTTTTATATACGTTTTACTAACCTTTAATATTTTATTTTTTTTAGTTGCTAAAAATATTATAGTTTAATACAATTTAAGTTGCTAAATTATTAAAATAGTTTAAAGCTGCTTTTTTTTTTACTTATACTACTTTAAGTAATTTTTAAAGCTTAGCTATTACTAACAAAAATAGCACTATATTTTAAAATAGTTTAGTATTATTTTATAATAAAATTGCAAAGGCCTAGTTTTGCTTTTATATTACTTTTTACTACATAGTTTTAATATATTAATTTATTTATAATTTAATTAGCAAGAAAAGTTTAAGCAAAAAAAATGCAGTTTTTTATAGTTAGCATTATTTTTAAACTAAAACTTTGCTTTAAAGTTTAATTAAATAACTTACTATTAACGCTATAAGTTTTTTAATTTATATATATTTTAAACTTGTTTTTAATAATTTTAAAGTTTTAATTTATGCTATTAATATTTTTATACTACTTTCTTTTATTTTTAACTAATAAAAATAAAGTTTTTAGCTTAGTTTCTAGCTATTAGCCTATTTATTAAAAAATTAAAAGAAGCTATAACTAAAAAGCACAGCGCTAAGTTATAGCAATAAATTATTATACTAAAAAAAAATAATAATATTTTTATCTTTAATTAGTTATAGTTTTATAATATTTCTAAATATTATTTAAAAGCTTTAAACTATTAGTAGTTTAGCTTTTTTAGCTAAAGTTAATTTAATTTTGTTATTATTATTAATTTTTGTTATTGTTTTATAATATAATTTAATTGTTGCTAACTAGCAAATATAATTTTTTCTTTTTTTTTAAAAAGTTAACTAAATAATACTAGCATTTAATTTATATTTAAATTAATAATATTACATTAGGTAATTAGCTTAAATTTATATAGTCTTTTTAACTTATAACTTTTATTATTTTATTTAGCATTATAGATTTTTTTTTTAAATCTTTTAAAAATATAGCTTAAAAACTATAATAAAAATAATTTAAAGTACTTTTTTAATAGTATATATTAAAGTACCTTTTTAAACTATACTTTTTTATATAAAAAATCTGGTTTAAAACAGGTTTAAAAGCCTATTAGATTTGCTTTAAAAAGCATACTTATATATTAGACATTATAATACCTTTTTTAACAACTTTTTAAAGTTATACTTTTTAAAGACTTTAAGATAGCACTTTTTAATTTTATATAAATATTATACCTATACAAATAAAAATATAATATAAAATTATTAAATTTTTATTTATAATATAGCTTTTTGCTAATAATAATTAAAGAAGATCTAGCTATACTTTAATGCTTTTTTAAACCTTAATTAAATATAATATAAGTGCTTTAAAAGTAAGTAAATAAATAGCGTTATTATAATATAATTATATAAGTAAGTAATTACTTTATATAAATAAAGTATAATATTTTATATAATTAAATAGATATTATATTATTAATAATATATAAGGCAATACCTATTAAAGTTATTTAATTTAATAAAGTAGCAAAGATTATAAAAGCTATATAGTATATAGGCAAATAGTACTTAAAACGTATGTAATTCTTATATAAAGAGATTACTAACTATATAAGTATTAATATTCTAATATTTATTATAAGTAACTATTAAAAAAACATTAAAATTATTATAGTAAAAAGGAAAAATATAGGGAAAAAACAGTTAAGTATAACATTAAGTATATTAAATATTATAGTTAACATAAACTAATATCTAAAAAGAAAAGAAATCCTATTTAATATAAAGGTAGGACGTATTCTTTATATAGGTCTAATAAAGGTATCTTATACCTTTATTATCACATTATATACGCAATAGTTAAGTAATAAAAAGCTATTAAAACAATATATTAAATTATTTTATTAACTTTATACTATGCTATATTATAGCCTTTATTATAGCTTATAAGTAATATATAAAATACTAAGCTATACTATATAAATCTTTAGTTAATAAAATACATTATATACTATTTAAAATCTTTTTTGCTATTAAATTAAGTATAATACGCGTTATTGAAAATAACATGTCCTGTTGGTAAAATGTGGCAATATAGGGCGTGCTCGGAATTAATAGGCACCGACTATACGTTAGATATGTAGGTAAGCTAACGGTTACACCATGTGGAATCTTGAGTACCGGTTTCATTCCACAAGTTTGCGATATGGGCCGCTGTCGCCGCGTTCTGTACTACTAAAACAGTGAAGATAATGTGATCATATATTGGTTTCGCTAACTACCGTACTGGGAAAATATGGCTGCGGAGAATCGTTCTTTTTAAAAAGAAGCGTTGCCCTGTATAAGAATCCTAGCTTCAGAGAGAAGCGTTCTTTTGGCTAGAAGCGTTGCCAAAAAAGAAGCGTTGCCGACGTTCTAGCACCTGATTGGTCCAAATTTTAAGGGTGGGTCCAAAGCGCAAAAAAATTCAAAAGGTCTGGCCCACTCCGCCAGAGGCTCCGCGGGGGGTCGAACCTGCGAAGCCTCTGACGGAGTGGGTGATCAAACCACTCTACCAGACCAATTGAAATACCTTTCCATTTTGCGCCTTATATAGTACAGCCCAGGTGCCTTTGAACTAAGCCTCTTTTGGTCGCTTTTGGTTAGCAACGCATGTTTTCAGCAACGCTTCTTTTTAGGACAACGCTTCTTTTCAAATAGAACCGTTCTCTGAAAACACATTTTCCCGCTATGGTACATACGTAGGTCAGGTATGTAGACTACCTTAGGTACCTAGCAGGCACAAGGTCGTACGCATGGAAAAGGGTAAAGTAGGTAATCTGGCAGCTGTCTAGGTCGGAACATTTATAGGTAAGGCGTCATGTTATCTCTATCAGGGTTAAAATGACAGCACACCTTGCTTTACTTAATACGATGATATACAGACTGACAGACTCCCATTGCGTTGCAGATAAAAAGAACAGTTGGTTTGCTTTTAACTTACGATCTTTGCAAAAACTATTGCAAAGATCTATTACCGTTCAATCCTTGAATGGATGCTATGATAACACATTTTCTTAGCATTTTCTACGTACATAGCCTATACAGCCGTAGATGTACCTCGAGGTATACCCACAGGTAATAATAAATAGATACTCCGTTTCATACACGTAAGATGGGCATGTCTAATCCTACTCGTACAAGTCTACCTCTACGTACTCGTACATACCCTCGCGTGTTGTGGCATGATCTTCTCCTACAATTAGATACTGTTAAACCGAAACCTCAAACGATCGGAACAAAGCGTCCGTTTAACTAGCAAACTTTGGTATTCGACTGTACAGTAGCCCTGATGCCTTCCTATACATACGCAGTACCTAAACTTAAAACTCCGGCAAACTAATGGGTGCATATTACCTACATTGTTCCGTGATCGAGGAGCGGATTTTATCACGGCAATGACTAAACTTACAAGCCATAAGGGGCTATAGAGGATGTGTTATCGCGCTTTTGTTAAAAGCTATTAGGTTCTGATATGACGTAACCATGCTGGCATGTTTTAGTGGGAAGAAGGTGTAGTAAGCAGGTATCAGGAAATACCTACTTCTCAACCTTCCCCGACTTTTACCATCTTCAAGGGAGAAGCAGTCCGGCAGTGTAATAACTTACATGTACGTGTACACGTATCTCTTAGGGTTTGATGGAGTTTTGTATTGAATACCTGACTTGTAGATCGCATCAACATCGTAATGTTTGGTTGAGAACTGCAGCAAGCAGCTGGACCTATGTAGGTATTCTGTAGTCTACAGTACGGTAAGGTACCGAGGCATTAAACATGTAATGTACTATGCCCCACTTAGCCCAATTAAAGGGATGATCAGCCAAAGTGATGACGTATCTGTTATTCTTCAAACAGACAACTTACCATCGACCATACTTTACGATCATGTCCGTGATTTGCCAGTCTGCCTGTCACAGGAGACTCCCTAACCTACCTACTTTAGTCAATGTCATGTGGCTTTTTGAGTACATGACGCTCTACTCTCAGCCACAGTATGTCCTGATCTTCCTGTCAAAAGTCTGGATGTTGAAATAAGAATAGAGGCGTTCTGCTATGCACTAACCTAGCCAGGTGTTGATTACCTACTGAGCCATATATTCGGGTGCCTTTACGTGTACATTAACCATCCAAACTAGGTATCTACGCATCATACCGCGCATGTCTACCCTGTCACACTTTTTGCTTGCGGTCGAAACTAAGGCAGTACGTGTACAATTTAGGGGGTTTGTATAAATAAACCGCTATGCCCTTGTGGACGCACATGCTCGTAATGCAAAGCTACTAGTAAAAGGGTAGAGATTTGGGAATAATATTCACAACAGGTACTTTGCATTATCTAGTCCAAAATAAAATCAGTAAAGCTTAAGGAAGTCCTTGTAAAATGTACGAGTAGGCAAAATAATTATCTATATCTAGGACATCGTAAAGATGCAAGGGTGTCCGTTTCAAAGTTCCAAGAGTCAAGACCTTATCCAGTGATATCTTGGGCACTGTAGGACAGCAAGGTACGGCTACTTTAGTTATGGGTACCACCAGACTCACAATGATAGGGCCGCTGGGGAAGTATAGAGTACAGTGCATATGTGCCTTGATCATGTGGCGGTGATGCCAATCAAGGTAGTGTCTATGGGGCCATTGGGGAATAATTATTTTGCTCCTGAGGTTAGGTATCAATGAAACCAAATACCAAGAAAAAAAGTAAAAGAAAAACAATTCAGTAATTATCCTCAACTTGCCATAGGATTTACCACGTGAACGGATTAAGGCCGAACCATACATATATGTACGTGTAAGTTGCTAGTATATGCAGTCCGCTGTTCTTGCGCGGGGCAATTGTCGCTCTTATATTTCCAGTTCCCCATTAGCAGTCCAAGGAAACTAGAACTATTGTCCCCAATTTTTCCCACCCCTCCTCTCTTCTGTTTCGATCCAACACAACCTCGATTACTCTTCATACCTACGAGATTATTGATTTCATACCTACGATATCCATCACCTACTGGCGTCGCGTGCAACAATCGACAGGTAGTGCAAAATCCGATCTGCCGCAGCTGATTGACTCACTACCGCCCTCACGGCTTGCCAGTTCCTCTCACTGAATCCCGTATGAATCGCGCAAGTTGCCAGACTTGAGGGCGCTATAAGACACACAACCAGGGCTTGACTAATCCTCCCCATTAAAATCAAATCGCTACCATCTTTTGCTTTGCAGTTCTGCCCTGGGACCATTAGAACCATCCCCAACGGCTGCCTTCGTTGCCTTTACTCTCCCGCCTGTATTGTACTTTTCATATATCCCGCCAAAGCTATCGGCCAGGAGCGGAGATCAGATCGTCGCCCACACCTAGGAGTTGATCAATCGTTGCCTGTCCCCCTGGTCAGGTTAAACTAGAAGGTTGCGTCAGCATCTTCAAATATATCATTTCTCCGTACGGTACACGATACGCTGGTTCACTCTACCCAGCTAGCCACTTGTTTCAATGCCCATAGTGTATCTAGTAGCTTAGACCAACCGTTTTTGCTAACGATGTCTTTACTCCTAGGTAGTACGACGCAGTTACTGGAAGCTCGCAAGTCAGGGACATCGACTACAACAATTTATTGGTCCCCAGCGTGGCAATTCGTCTTTTTACCGCAATTTTAAAGGTGCCATTATACTTGTGACGTGGGGCACCCACCACGAATACCAGCTGTCATTCTGCTATCACGAGCCACCGTTGACGATACGCCCTCCGAAAACCTCACCTTCATTATTTCCCACGCTTTCGTTTGATTGCTTCCATCTGGCCGCCAGTTATCCCCCCGAGACCCCCATACTGTCCAGAGACGCCGTGTCTAAAGGGATGCGCGCGTAAACGACACAAGACAAGTACGGTTACCCCTCGTCCACATCGCCGTCTCCGGCTACCGAATCCCACCATGTCCGGTGAAGGAACACTAGGCAGAGAGCCTAATGCCTCCACCGTACCCGACACACCAGACGAGCTCGGGTCTGAGCAACCTTTAGGTAGCCCTTCATCGTTTGATTCATTTGATTCCTCGGAAGCCAGTACCCCTCTCGACACGCCCGATGAGCTAGTAGCTGAACCCCCGAAAAGGATGATGCCCTCGCTTCGCTCAATATCCGACCCACAGAACCCTAATCACCCAATGTCGGCTTCTTCGTCTCCATTGGGGGTTCTTACAAGCGCGAGGCGCCCCGCTGGTGCGGTTCACTCGTCAAGTGCTCGTTTACCTGAAGACTTGAGTGCCAAAATGAGAGCTTTCCATCTCTCACGACAAGGCAGCTCGCCATTGGGGACCCAAGTCTCCTCAGCTAATACAACGCCCGCGGCCGCGTCTCCGACTGGCCCGGTCATGGGAGGGATGCCTAGAAATATGGGCGCACCCGGTGGCCTACATCGCCCGAATGCTCCGTCTTTCCCCCGTTCGGCACCCGCCATCAACACTGCTGGGTCAGGTGCCGGCGGTCTAGCTAACAAAAGGCGCTTTGGACTTAAGCTTGGGGATATCAACGGCAGCCCGTCGCCTGCATCACCGGCAACTGGTGGACAAAACTCCTCGAACGGCAATGAACACATGTCACAGATGAAGCAATTTCAGGAGTATATCGATACGGAAAGAGGATATCTGACCTTCAAGGGCAAGGCCGTCATCACAAACAAAGGGGTGGATTTTCATGATGGGTCAGTCTTCCGGATATCACTTGACGAAGTCGAGAAGCTGGACGAATTAGGAAAGGGCAACTATGGCACTGTCTACAAGGTTCGGCATACGAAACCCCGAGCACCACGATTTGGGCCTGGGTTGGCCGACGCAAAGGTGGCTGCTTTTGCTAGACACCGCAGCGGTAGTATCGATAAGATCGAAGCACACGCGGACATAAAATCTGGCAGCAATACTGGCATAATCATGGCTATGAAGGAAATGCGGCTGGAGCTTGACGAATCTAAGCTGAAGACAATCATCAAAGAGCTAGTGATTTTGCACGAATGTGCATCGCCATACGTCATCGATTTCTACGGAGCTTTCTTCCAGGAGAGTGCCGTTTACATGTGCATTGAGTACATGGACGGTGGCTCCATCGACAAGCTTTACTCCGGTGGCATCCCCGAGGAGATTCTCCGCAAGATTACGTACAGCACGATCATGGGACTGAAGGAATTAAAAGACAAGCACAACATTATACACCGTGATGTGAAGCCTACAAATATCCTTATTAATACCAAAGGTCAAGTCAAGATCTGTGACTTTGGCGTGAGCGGTAACCTCGTTGCCAGCATCGCCAAAACCAACATCGGGTGTCAAAGTTACATGGCCCCTGAACGCATTTCTGGTGGATCTTTCATGCAGTCAGGCGCCTCGGACGGGACGTACAGTGTGCAGAGCGATATCTGGAGCTTAGGGCTGACGATCATCGAGTGCGGCATGGGTAAATACCCATACCCACCGGATGTTTCGTCGACAATCTTCAGTCAGCTAAGCGTAAGTAACGATACTCTGGCATTTTTCTTATCCAGATCTCTTCAGTATACCTTGTTAACACGTAGTGCAGGCCATTGTCGACGGCGAGCCACCAGACCTTCCGGAAACCTATTCCCGAACAGCACGTACGTTTGTGAACGCGTGTTTGCACAAAAACGCCAAGATGAGACCAAACTACCAAGCTCTGCTGGCATCTGAATGGCTCAAGGACTTATCAAAGCCGGAAACCATCACCGAAGAAGAGGAAGAAGGCTGCGAGAATGACGCCAGCTCCGAAGCTGTCGCCGATGTCGCTGATCATGTCGACATAAGCCATTCAAGTACCGAGGACCCCGAAGTGGCAGCGTGGGTAAAGGAAGTATTACGGAAGAAGGAAAGTGGAGAATACGGCGAGGCAGCCGGGAAACCAGCCCTCCACGCCGCCCCGCTGGATGCCATGGCCAGCCCCATGGCCAGTCCCAACGTTGCACGCTAGATCTGACACGATGTTGCCCACTCCTCGGCATGGATTCTTCGTTCGGGGTGAGGGGCAAGTCCTAGCGACACGGCGCGCATGCATCGCAGCGTGCAACACGAGCTGGTTCCCTGGTTATTTCCAGCTAGGTACCGCCTTTATTCCTTGCATTGCATGGCGCAACGATGCTTTTCTTTTTTGGTTTTCATCCACCTTGGCTTTTTTCCCCCGGGGGGACGGACGCCTCGGATCTTGTCGAGTGGCGCGTCCAGTTTTTCCGCCTTCTTTCCAGAGAACACGGACTTGTCTTGATGTTTCCTTTTTTGCCCACATTGAACGGACGGTCCCTGTACACGTATTTCGGGATTCGGTAAAATAGATATTTGCAACGGGACACACCTCCAGGTAGAAAGAAAGAGAGCAGGCATCGGGGTTCCAAGCATTTTCCGGGTATTTCCAAGCGCCGTATGGGAATGTGAAGATAGGATAGTTATTCTTATAGCCCCTTGCCTAAGTATATACTGAGGTACAACATCCAACTTACGTCTTGTCTTCTTCTACGGAAGTGAAAAATCGTTGATGCTGTCTGGAAGCAGAGTGTTGTGCCGGCCGGTAACAGATAACATGTCACGCAGGCATGGTCGGTATCAAAACGTTCTTGGCTGTTGAACGGCCAATATACTGGTCAAGTCATATAAAATCATTGTACGCATTGTAACTCCGTATTGTTCACTATAAAATTTTGTAGGCAAACAACCCTCACATTTGTAAGCAACGACAATAAATATGACTGGGGGGGTAATTTCTTTACCTTGATTATTCAAAACTATCTAGCGAGCGAGGTTGTTGAATTAACCCGTCTGTGGGTATCATTGGAAATTGCCAAATTAAAACATTACGAGTATCATCATTACATCATTTATGGTGGCTTTCCCACAATTAATCCTCAAACATTATGAGGGGCCACCATCCGCTGAATATATTGGCCCATAGGACGGGGGAAGTAGGAAGGCAAGGGCGTAGAGGTACCAATCAAGAGACCCTTGACAGCAGACTCATGTAGCGATCAAAGAGCCCGCCCGCTCGAGGCCTGCGATCTAAGCGTAGTCTTCCTTGACTCGTCGGCTACCCATGTCGAAGCTCCGTCGGCTGCGGGTGCTCCTCTTACGACCCCAGTTGAAACGGCTCGTGCTAGGCGAATAATCGTCCTTCCTACCGCGGATGCCAGTACAGAACAGAACGGCGGCGATGAAAAGCGCGGCCCAGGCACCCCACGTAAAGCCGAAAGCATACTTTCCGATAGAAGCGTCACGGCCGGCGGAGTGGAAGAGGTCGCGCATCTTGATGAATGTGGCCGTCATGAGGGAGGCGGCGATGGAGAGGAAGAAGAGGGCGACGAAGGTTGTTAGACCAGCAATAGCAGCGCCTAGACGTCCGCAGCATGCGAAGAAGCCGGTGAAGAAGGCGACGACGGTGAAGAAGAGCGCGATCAGATAGAAGACCCAGCCGAACCGCCACATGTAGAAGTAGTAGGAACTCGTCGTGTTACCGCCGTACGACCCGATGAGATGCTCGGGCAGGTTGTCACCAGTCGGCTTGCCGGACCATGCCCAACCCACGGGAGGATCAGGGAATGCACGACCGCAGTCGGTGTTGTCGCGCCCGCAGATGTGGAAGAATGTCCATTGGGACACGTCGCGGGCTCCGGAGATGCCAGAGGTATCGGCGGATAGGAAGTATGTCTGTCGAAGCGGGGATGTGTGCTTTACGCCGGATAGGATGACGAAAAACAGCAATACGATCGAACCGGCGAGAAAGAGGAGCGAAAGTGGCGCGGTGATTGCATCTAGGCGCCAGAAGCGACGGTTAGCATCCGGATGCTCATCCGCTTCGTCAAGCTGGTACTCACTTGTTCGCGCCATTGTTGATAATGTGTTTGGGTATATCGTATTCTTGGATGGGGTTGGAGTCTGTACAGATGGAGTACAGGCTAAGGTGAGTACGAACAAAACGTCAGCATATATACTCGTGGCACGTCGATGGCCACCGACGATGGTTACAAATCATGAAACAGCCAACGGGTCGGGAAATCAAATATCTTATCCCAAGGTCAACAAAACGTACGTACCGAACAGCTGCTTAGGCTAGCCCGAAGTTGGGCCACCAAGCTCGTATGATGGGATGGAGGCGGCTGGAAATGTCTCAGTCCAAGCAGGAGCCCTGGTTGTTCTTTGTGATCGGCTGGGCTGACGAACAGACTCTTTCGCGGTTATCGAGTTCGCGTGGGCGCCAGAGGTCAAGAGCAGTGAATTACGATTAGGTAGTTAGAGATGAGGAGGAGAGGGAACAAAGACACAAAAGCCACCTGCGAAATCGAATATGTAGAATATTTGACAAAAAGGTATACTCGGTACATATCTCAATACTGGTCCATTGTGAGAGTGCGGACGTCAAGAAGCTGCTAGAGGAGGTTTCATGGAAGCACCCAATTGGTCCATGCTTATATTGTGGATCCCATGACGACACCGGTGGCCATCCCTAGATTGAGCTCCTCCAAACTAGGGCCTTGTTATCAAGTCTGGGCCCAACTCTATCTTCTGCTATGTAACATCATTTGCTGTATACCAGCACCTCTCTTGGGACCGGCAAGAATAATTCCTCAGGGTAGCGTATGCCAATCCCTTAGCCCTTATCATCTACGTGATGTACGTGTACATGTAGCATCTCACGATGTGTTGCCATTGTGAGGGATTGTCTATCTCACTTACCCTCATCTTTCTTTCCAACTCTTGACGCATCGAACCCCATCAAAAAGGTCGAAGACAACCATTTACCTTGTGTTAACTACAAGTAGGCACGGCAAGATGGTCTACGCAGTATTCGTAGACTATTACCTAGCACCAGCTGCCTAGGTTACCTAGTATGGTCCAGAGCCATTTGTTATTGGGGATTCCAGTAACAGGCGTTTTGTGGGCGCCGAATCGTCATCGGCCACGTTCATTGTTACTTTACTGTACATGGTTCCGCGCTACCCGACCTACGACCCGTCGATTTGAGATGGCTACACCTACTGGTAGACCCGCTCGGTAGCCAAGCTGTCACCATCGACCACGAACATCGCATCAAAGGCATATCACGTTATTTAATTGACTGGTTTTTCTTTAACTAGATGTGCGTAATTAGGTAATATTTAGTGTAGACAATAAGGTCCAGCTCTAACAATATAAACTACACAATTTTCCCTCCAGGCAGATACTGAAAAGTCCCTCCGACTGGGAAGACTCGGCCTCACATTTTCGTTTTCCTTCATAAAGGGTCGGGCCGACGGAGACGTCTTAGTGCGAATACTGATTGACTTTGTAGGTGCATTCCCGCAACTTACCCGTGTCAGAATCAGGGTTCGTGGCTCGAATTTGACTTTCGGATATATCCGGATCGCGGAGCATGATGCTCGCTTGCGGGTCATGCTATCATTATGAGATGATTGTATCCAAAGTTAGTGGCTAGCGGCGCCGACTCCGGCGACAAGAAAGTTTCCGGACCCCCCACCACGTTTCGCGATCGGCTCCCGCCCTCTCAAAGATGAGTTGAAGCCACGACATCATCTTGTCCTCGTCCGCAGCACTTGTCCCGTCGTCACCAACATCCAGATTGGTGAGGTGGTCTGCTGCGTCGAGTTTGTTGGCATCAGCCTCATCCACACTGGACGTTCCGTAAGCGGGTTAGAAGGCCAGGACGCGGTTGGAAACATGGGCTACCTGAAGTCAGCCGTCGGGCATCTCTTGAAGTCGCTATAGTTAAAGAACTTTGGCTATTTATGAAGGCTTGCGAACAAGTCTAGCGACGCAATTTCATCCCCAATCTTCCCGGTTATCTAGGATGTCGACGCGGAACGCGAGTAAACGTGCAACCGGAGTCCAGTTCTACCTCTCCAAGGTTCAAACGTAGGGGGCTGTCATTAACAGCTGGCTACCGGACTCTCCGTTTAGACCTCGCTAGTCTCCAAGAGCATCAGCTCATCCTGGGTGTATGAGCGTGATACATTGCCTGGCTGCGTAAGCGCCTCCGAGGTCGGGGTCGCCCCGGCGGTCCCCGTACCGCTTCCGGAATCCACAACGAGAAAAATATATCGGCGTCTTTCAAGCTTAGGTCTACCTGTTTCTATATGCGGTCACTTGCTAAGGAATATCTAGGTCCCCTTTGTTGTACAGGGGCTTGAGGTGATAAGTATTATGATGTACAGACCAAAAAGGCGAGTAAAATATATAAGCTTAACCACGAAGTTCCTCGGGCGTTCCCATGTGAAAACAAGCTGGAAATATGCGACGGGTATGGTCAGCTGGTTTTAGCACAGACTTTTCCAAGATGCGAACCTTTTGCTGCACGATTCCCATAGTAGCTTTGCAGCGTCACAGAGACGCTCTCGAGTACTACAAGTGCCATGATACTGCCATTGCTTGTGGAACTTGACGCACCCGTCAAAGACGGAAGACGAGGACGAGAACTGAGATATATATCAATGGAGTGTGGAAAGATTTGTTATAATAATGGGCATATCTAGCAGTTACCAAGTACATTTTTGCGTTTTAGTGTAAGTGGTCGAGTCGAGGCAAGTCCAAAAACTGAAGACATTGAGCAGCTATCTAGCTGTAATTCTTATCGGCCTATGTCTTGGAACAGGACTGGCCTCCTTACCCCTTCGACGTGATGTGGATAAATATCTCGCTTTCATTTCTAAGTGTCTAGGGAAGGCGGTTAAGTTGAAATCCCTGTGACCAACGAAACTCAAACATCGTTCCATACTATCATCTTTAGCTCTAACCTTAAGTCTACGTACCTAACTCTAACTCACAGGGACTTTGTTCATATACTTTTGCTAACCTAGGAATATCGACACTGCCGGAACTCACGTTTGCTAAGAGAACGAGAGAACGTCATTGTGAAGTGCGCCAACCGTACCTACCTATCTCATATACTCATCTGGAGGCGGTTGACCCGGACACTGACTACCTAACCTAACCTAACCTAACCTTGCCAGTGTACTTACATGTAGATCGTAAAGGGGTTTATAAAAGGTGATCCAAGCCCCCTAACCTAGATAAATAGGATAGGAGAGAGAATCCACAGACTTCTTCGGCAACTACTAGTATATAACACACCTCCTTTTCCCCCTTTCCTCTTCTTTATTACTGATCACTGGTGTAATATATATGAAGCAATAAATGGGCCAGAGGAGATAGAAGTAACCGTTGCCGAATCTTTTTTTTTTTTTTTTTTTTTTTTTTTTTCAGTGTCACTAGGGATAGTTTCAATGATCAAGTCTTCAAGGTAGAATTTAATCTAGACATATACTAGCGGGGAGGGAGGGAGGGAGGTGTCTTTCTCTCTTTTCTTTCCCCGGGCAGTACGGGGATGGGTAGGAATAGCTAGCTACACTGAAGACCAGGCAAAAAAGCTTCAAGGGGGTAGCACGATATAAAATAAGCAAGCGGCGGGGGAAAAAAAGAAAGCCACAATGCAAGAACCCTCCTGTCAAAATATCACCTACCTACCTTTTACCCTTTAAAGATTTAAGGTGTACATTATATTGCTACCTACCTAGCTCATGTAGCTAGCTAGTTAGCTTACCTCTCTGCCCTGTATGCCGTAAGTATTTAGTACACACACACATATATATATATTATATTAAAGAATATAATACAATCTTTTCTCCTCCTTTTCTTTTCCTCTTCCCTTTCTCCCTTTTCCTCTTCCCTTTCTCCCTTTTCCTCTTCCCTTTCTCCCTTTTCCTCTTCCCTTTCTCCCTTTGCTTTTTCCTTTTCTATTTCCTTTCCTTTCCTTTCCTTTCCTTTCCTTTCCTTTCCTTTCCTTTCCTTTCCTTTCCTTTCCTTTCCTTTCCTTTCCTTTCCTTTCCTTTCCTTTTTTACTTTTACTAGGAAAAGAAACCCTCCTTATAAAACCTAAGTGTAGTACGTATTTATTCCTTACCTTGAACTTGTGTTACTTTATAAAATCTCTTTTCCACTTTACTTCACTTTTACTTTACTTACTAACCCCTGTTTTTTTAGCTTTTTTTTTGTATTAAAACTTAAAATCCTATCTCTATCTCTAGTACAAGTAAATAAGTACTCCTCTTAATTATAACATACCTTTTTTCTTTCTTTCCTTTCTCTTTCCTCTTATTCTCTCTCCTCCCTTTTTTTTTTTTTTTTTGCTTACCTACTTACTTACCTACCTAGGTATGTATGTAAGTATAATACTCGAAAAACTCGGTCAGTTGCCTAGGTACCCTAGACTATGTTCATGTTGTCTTCTTACTTTTACGCCCAGTTTGTCTGTGCGTACGGCCTTGGTATCCTTGGTATGTAGCAGTAGCAGCAGCAGTATCAGCAACAGCAAGAAAGAAGAACGGAGAAAAAAGACTCAATTACTTGCCTTTCTCGTGGCAATACTTTACTACTCTTAACACATGATGTTTGTGTGCTTGTCTTATTGCCCGTCTATCCGCACGCACCACACCGCACTACACCGCACTTGGGGAAGTTCTACATGTATTGGAGGTATATAGCACACCTTTTGCCAAGCAGAGAATAACCTTATTTATGATTATTCCAGTACTTGAGGGCTGTTTTATGTACTTCGGGGCTGTTTTACATGCCGAGATAAAAGAGACAAGACAAGCAGGCCATGTCAAGACCATGATATTATGTCATGTCATGTAAGTAGATTCATGCTTCCTTCAAGTATATAGGCAGGCCAGGCCGTAGCACTCGCCCTTCTTGTGTACGAGTCGAGTAGCAAGCGGGAGAAAGGACATGGGGTGGTAAATTGGTTTGTAATATGTTACGCCCTGCAAGTACGCGTACGACCCGGCTGGCGTCGCCACTGTTGCAACTCTCCTGCCGCCTCCCGTGAATCCGCGAATGCGGCCGGTCTCAAACGACAGGGATAAATCTCCCTACTTGTATGGATTGCCTGGGCGATATATGGAGAAGCCAAGAACAAGGGGGCCGGGGTTACGGCCATGCCGGGTGGAAATAGGAGGGAAATATTTACATCGGCATAGTAATTTAAGGTATGTAAGCATTTCTTTTGTTTGAAAATGCTGCTGGCGCAGGCGCGGAAATACGGAAAAATGGTGATCCGGGATGGAGAGCCTCGACGTTTTTCATTTCGCTATTGATTGTTGCATCGCTTGCGGTGCATGACGGGAGATGTTCGGTTGCTGCAGATATGGTGATATCGGGCACGTGACTAACCGGAGGTCTCACCCGGCCAATGGTTTTGCCAGATTGGCACATGTCGCGACACTTGAATGATGAATCTAGAGAGCCGTTGGATAGGACTTCCTTGGTATAATCCATGTAATACCACCTTGAATCCCCCTAATCCATCATGGATCAATGTAGGGCTCATTTGTGCGTATATGTGTATGTAACGGCGGGAAGGATGCATGAAGAATGTGGCGATGAAGGCGGGAACGTCCCGCGGCATACCTTTCGTCCTTCTTGAGATGAAGCGGGGCGTTGGTCAACGTAACACATGCTTTTTCTCTCTTCTCGGAATTATGGAGAGTGTTGGAGTATGTACAGGTTACTCTGGAGTCTCTGGTCTGGGGATGGAGAACGGAGTGGTTTGTATCATATATCTTGAGCCCATGGCGTGTGTTGTAGTTTGGACGGCCGGCTGACTGCCATGAGCTGAGGTTTGGTTAGAAAGTAGTAGGCCTGTATTTCAAGGTACCCATCCGGGCCATCCCCTCCGAAGAGGGGATATCCTTGTCGTCTGAAGTGTCAAGATAATACATGTATGAGTCATCAAACAAACCAAGCTGGGCGTTTCGTCAACCGTGGTGTCGTTGGCTCGATAGGCGGCTGACTAGGCCCAGACACCTGACCTGGCATTGCAATGCATTGTGCAATGTCAATAGCTGGCTGTAGCCTGTCAGCAATCACCTAGGTTAGGGTTTCAAAAAGATCATCGCTCGGTCTACCTAGGCAACCCAGAGCCAGGTACCATCATCTCCAAAGCCAAGACCCATACATACCCGTCGTGCTCCAGTTGTCCGTAGATCACTCAAACACTGACAGGGGAACTATCTAGGGGGTACCCCGGGGCAGCAGGGGGCGACGTTGTGTTTTTTCACGCTTTTTCGACATTGTCCCCTGTTGTAGGACGAACGGCCCGGAACCGAGTGCGACACTGAACTAATCTCGCGCCGAGCCAATGGGTTCGGGGGGGCGCTTGTTGCGGGAATGATTGTTCGATTGAATAATTGATTGCGGCCTTTTCTTGTCCCTTGGACCCCGTAATTCGCTCCTTCATAAGACTTGGGGTCTTGGGGGACAGGGGCAAAGTTGCGGTCTTTTGGCAAGCTCTATGGTGTAGAAGGCACGGCTGCTAGAACTACGTGTCGGGGTAGGCACTAGATGCAATTGTAAACTCAAGGTAGGCAAGTGCCTAAGGTATTTGAGGGTGCAAACGGACAGAGGTAGGTAAGACGCAAACGTGGCAACCAGTCGGACGTTAACAGTGCCGAAGCAGGGAGGGTTGGTGCGCCCGTGTGTGTGCGTGCGCAGGCTTATATTAGTTGCTTAGTCCTATGGAGCGCGCACGGGGCCCAGCTGAAGTGCTCGCCCTTGGCCTTTCGGTCGCTGCAAAGGTAGGTAGGCAGGCGGATGGGATGAATAAGGCAAGCCGTTGATGGTTGGTAACAATACAGACTGCCTACCTATAGTATAGGTATGCTGATTGTTCTCGCCCCTGAGAGAACCGTATTCTAGGGTCGCTTTCGGGAGGCCCGGTGTCTCTCCTTGTTCATCTTGAGCTACGTGACCGGATGGGAAAGCAAAGCAAGCAGCTCGCTCTTGCCATACTCAACTCACCTCTTTCCATTGGATTCGCGTATCGCGAGCATACAAGATTGTGGGGAACTAGAGTGGTATCTTTGGATGCGACCTATGCAATCCAGTCGGCTGGCCATGGCCCGGGTGGCGCCGTCAAAAAGGCCAAAAACAAAGAAAGCTGTGCCGTCTTCACAGGAGTAGAGAAGAGGAGCCGGTGGCTCGTGAGACGGCTCTGTTGCACTGCGTCATGATTGTTCTGCATGTGGCCGCTTCATAATGGGCCAGAGCGCTTCAAAGTGTATCGTTGTCAATGCACGAATACAATCAAAGCTGGGATTGCTCGATTGATTGATTGCTTTACTTGTTGTTGTATTGGTCTGCTGCCCGCTGCCCGTCAGTGGTAGACCCAGACTTTCCATGGCCGTGACTTCCCCCTTACCTGATGTAGAGTATTAAAGATACAGGTAGGTGTACATGTCCGTGGTGCACCTGTCATTTCGCGATTATTTCGCGATAACTACAGGGGCAAGGGAAGGGGTAGGGTGAAAGGAAAGTGTCGGAGCCGGAGGACGGAGATCGGGATTGAGGACAGGAGACCGGTACAGACGGAGGTGAGACCTGAAGGCTATGATGATGTTGATGCACTGCGATGTTCGTTTAGTGTGTGATCTGCAAGATACTGGGTGTCGTTAGTGGAGCAGGTTGCATGTATTCCCCCTGTCGAATGAGCTTTGATATTGTTCTTTGCAGAGCCCGTCTTGTTGTACCTACACCGAGTCTACATAGGTAACCTTGAAGAGGTAGATAGATACAAAATGAACAACGGTAAAGTACCTGTATCGAAAGGACAGACATATCTATCCTGCTGTCTCTGGGGGTAGAAAAAACAAAAGCGGGAAGAATAAAGTACATATACGCATGCATCATGCTTTACTTTGCGTTGTCGACAACATGACCGGAGACCTGGCCACCGTGCAATTATGGTACATACCTACCTACTCGTAAACGTATAATATCCACGATCCACGAGTAGAGAAGCAAGAGATGGCCAAGAAATGCCTACATACCCAGCTTACCTACCTCCTCTCCATCTAATGCGGCGACGGAGAAGTGAACGCTCTCGACTCAAGACGGCAGCAGGACAGACAGACATACATAAATACAGACATCCATCCATCCATACATAGATACATGCATTCTGGAAGCGCGATAGGTGTGTTCGGCAATCAATCAAAGAAAAGAGTGCGGAGCAAAGCAAACATGATCGGTAGGCCGTCATTCGTTTATTTTCGTTCGTTCCGGCCGGCCTACATACAAGCATATAGGTTGCATATATTACAGAAATAAATGTGGTTCGCAGTCCCCTCGTGGGAGTCAGACTCACCTGTTCGAACGGAAGGATCTGACCTGCAGCAGCAGTAAGAGGGATCCACGTTTGTTTGTTTGTTTGTGTTTGTTTGTTGCAATGGCAAGGAAGGAACAAGGATAGAACTTCTCTCTCGCTCTCCCCTCCAGGGTAAACGTGTAGCTACGGCGCTTCCCTATACATGCTTACATTTCACGTAATAAGATGGAATCTAGCTTGTACACATACAGACGACGAGCCCACGACAGATAGACAGATAGTCAGACAGTACCCACGTTACAAGGCCTGGCAAGTACACGTAAATAACCCTGGGTCGATGCAGGATCTGTAAAATCCCATTACGACATACATAGCTATAATTAGCGGGACGTGCAGAACAACGATTAGTCTAGTCTAGAAATAAGATATAATAACAGTTAGTCCGATACAGAAGTTCCCCAGGATTACATTGTCGATCTTATCCAAAACCATGGGGACGAAGAAATTGGAGGGGAGATCGATCATTAGGTCGACAAGGTTACAATATCTACTTGTATCTGCACATACCTACACGCAGCTATTCCGTTTATAAAGGCAGGCAATCTAAGAAAAAGCTGTTTGCAAATAGATTGCGGCACGGACGGACGGGGGAGAATGCATATGCGCTATAGGTATGCTTATATGCTATATGCAGGTAGGTAATCTCAATCTCAATACGCCCGACCGCCGTTTCGAACGTAATGTAATGTGCTTAGGCGAGGGGATACGAAAGGGAAACCAAAGTTCCGAAAGACGAACAGGCGGTAAATAAAAACTAGCTGCATATCAAATGAGTTCTCTGATTAATAGAAAAGTGCCGTTGGGAATAAACACGTAGAATAGACTAACCTAGTTTATGATGTATGTAAGTCGGTTGATTTGCAAGATCCCAACAGATGGTGCGGTAGCGAAGGTAGGTGAGGTAGGTAATATATAAGCAAGACCATTTATCAACGTAGATACAGAACACCTGCCACAGTACATGATGTATGTGTAGTATCTCAACCATCTTGTCTCATGGCAGGTTATGCAAAGGGTAGATCGTATGGCTAGAATGGATGGGATGGGTGGTTTTATACTCCAGTTTTCGGTGTCAGCCGACGTTGTCTATCTACAAAACCGACATCCATTTATTTACCTTACATACGATCTCACAGACGTGAGTCAGCCTGTGTCATTAGGTTAGGTGATTTGCTTCGTCTCGGAAGGTTGGTAGTATTTAATGTAAAATAGAAGTAAATAGGTGTACGAGGTAGGGTCACCTCCTTCGATAGGCTATGTTTTCTGTTGGCTCGGTTGGAGAATTGGAGTTACAGTGGCGCCCGAGTCCGTAGAAATCTCCGAAGTAGCCGCTACTAATATCAAATGAGAAAAGAGAAAAGGGCACTCTAATCTGCAGGGTAGAAGTATATGCCCAGATATTCTCATATTCTTATTGGATAAGGCGGGCTAGAATTTAGGTCCCGAGTACCCGAAGCCGGTTCTGAAATAGATACATAGGTAAAACCCGTCACTGCAAAAGCACGTGGACACCTACCTATTACCTTTCTATCTTTGTAGCTACACTCTTATATTGATTGATGGTATGCTTGAAAGTTGTCACGATGCGCTTCGTTACACACCCCATCGTTTTATTTTCAATTCGTTACCTAATAAGGGGGAAGAGAAAAAGAAGAAAAGCAAGGGTTGCCAAGGGTTCACAGTCCTCGCACCACATCATAGACGAAGTGGCTTTGTTAGTCGCCTCGGCCCTGCAGCTTGGCGCGCAGGCTGGCATGGGCTTCACAAGTGGGGTGAGTCGTTCTTGCATGAAGATACACGTAGGTCCCTACTCAGTCTATCCGTAGACTATCTTGACCCCAAGAGCAAGAATAGCACATATTAATTATTTGTATTATTAGTAACAAGATGGAATGAGTACATACCTGCCTATATGCAAAGGAGGTATCAATACTTCTCAGGCCCGTAGGTATCTATCAGAATATCTAATGTACCCAAGTATTACCCAAGTATCTTATTGCGAGGAGATAGGGAAATCGAGGTTGAATTTTGAGATGATGAAAATGGCCAACCAGCTAACCTAGGTTAGATGTAATTTAAACCAGGTAGCTGTGTTCTGGTTAAATAATCAGGGAGTTAGTAGCTAGAGCGGCCCATCTAGCTGTGCGAGACCAGGCTGGCTTACATACATACTACCTTGGGTGAGCTTCTTGGAGATGTTTGCTCGTATAGCGATTGATATTTCAACGTACGGGATGACGAACGGAATATTCTTGGTCAACTCTGAGGATACAAAAGTAATGATAGTTAGGTACTTTAGCTATACGTGTACATATGCAGGTAGGTTATGTGCCTCGTACGACAAGTGCTTACTAACCTAGAGTTTTCTACCTAGGTACATATGCCCTCAAAGTTGGTGAAGGTAAATCCAGTACCTCTTTATCCATTTTGTCGGGTCGCTCGTTGGGTTGGGTTAGGCGCTTGGGCGATCGATGGAGCTGAAGTTCTAGATAGGCGCCTAGCCTTGGTCTCTGCCTACTCGTAGGTGTGTCTAGAGTCCGGACGGTCTGATCTCAAACCAAAAGTATTTCGACGAGGCGGGCCTGGCCGAGTTCGCATCTCGCATCTCGCATCCCACATCTCGAAGCTCGCTTCTCGTTTACTTCTCGTTCTTCTGATTAGTCGTCCAGGAATGCTATACTCATAAGCGTTAGTGATGATTTCCTTTGGTTGGGTGACGAGATGAATATAGACTAGGAACTACCATGGGTGTGTCAGATGACTTCATCTCACAGCCCAGCCCTAGTCCCATGGGTGGGTGTACACGTCCCATGAGCTAGGGTGGCTCGAAAGAGACCCAGGGTGCCAGGGGGTTCTTCTGGTGATCTCCCTCTTGTCGAGATCTCTAATGCCATCGTGTTCCATCGTTAGATTACCGGCAGAGATGGGCTAGAGTCCTAACCTAACCCTTGCACCCTGCTGGCACTGGCTCGAAATCAAAAACGCCTACGTATACTTGTCTATACGTACTAATAGGTATGTGTACCACGCTTTCCCCTCGTCACTGTCCCAATCTTTGGACGGCAGATAGGTATCTAAGCCACGGGTTTCCAGCTCGATTCTTGTCCCAACTCTACTGTGCAGAATAGCCTACTCGTACTCGTAGGTAGCGCCTGGTGAAACGCAGTACTGGTAGGTACATACGTACAGGTTGTATTACTGCTTCATTATAAATAGCCCTCTAACGCTTTACTCTTGTTAGAGTAGTGAGTCTAGTGGCATGTAGAGTAGAGTGGGATAGGTAGTTAGACTTTGTATTTTTTCGTTATCTGTACGTAACTCCTTGTCTACGCAATAAATAATAGAAATCAGTACCATCTAATCTTCAATTTCTTACCTACTTCGGTCCCTCGCATCGCACCATTGGCACCCCATTCAGAAGGTGAAGCTAGATGCTACTGGGTAGAATAAATAACTGTATGGAAATTATTCAGCCGTGGAGGATTACTACTGTAGGTAGTCGGTTGCCTTTAACCTAGCAGACCAGAATCTCTAGACTTGTCCGGCCTAGGGCTGGGTATGGTACGCTCACCGAGTCACAATCCGTGCTCATCATGCTGTGTCACCGTGGCTTGCTCTTTGAAAGGTCAGGCAAAGGTCTGGGCGTCGTCTCGCCAAGCGATTGCCGGATGCTGTGCCATGTCGGAGCAGACATGCTATTCAGAAAAAGGGACCGTCCACGTAGATCAAATCTGCAATAATAATGCATAGGTTAGCTGCTCAGGTACTATGTATAAACGTGCCCCATTTGAAGAAGGGGTGAAACTGGACGTCGCCAGGATATGCACCGCAGTTCGAGAAGATCCATGCTACTGGGTTTTGGATATCTCCGGGTGTCTAGCGATAGAGGTGGTCTAGCCTGGCGCTTGAGAGATTATCCTTCAATATGGGTCAACTGGGAGTATGATAGGGAAAACGTCGATCTGGTAGCATGGGGGGGTGCGTACGAGCGTTCATACTAGGAAAAACGTCGACAGTAGCTCGATCGTATCGAGGCGCGGGTCTTCCCAGACCATGGTATCGCCCCAGGTGATACGGGTCAACTATCCAACCGTAGCATGTCCCGGCAATTCTTCATCAATGGTTGGTGGAATCTGGTCGACTTTCGAGCCAAGAATGGGCCCTGGCAGGTATGGGGAATTGGGGTCGCAATGTGGACGTTGTGGCAGGCGCTGGCAGGAACATGGGACGAAGGATGCCCAAGCTAATACCGCATTTGAATAGTCTGAGCGACAGTAGGTATATATCTCCGAGGACGAGCACACTGGTGGAGGAGGGTACACAAAGGGGAATGGGGGATTCGCAAACCAACAGTAAGGATAACATGACTAATATGAATATACCCTAACCCATCGCGTTCAAGAAAGGCTTGGGGAAACGAGTAGTAGTAGTAGAATTTTAACCTCTATCTTAGGTGGGTTGGGGGAAACGAGTAAGCAGCAGGCGTGGCAGGCTGGCCAGGGCAGCAGGGTTCTTGAAGGATGGACGCCAGGGGGGGTAGCGGTACTTTTATCGCATCACATTCGTGCTGTTGGGGGTACAAGCCTACAAGGTGAAGCATGTAAACTGTACTCGGAGGTAGCTCCGTCAGCTGGCCTCTGATGTCGGCCGCAAATGACGAGGGTTGGATATAGTTCGGGACAAGCGTGGCTGCCGCGCTTGTCGGCGGGCTTGGGTAATTATAGGCTATAGGCTATAGCATACCTTTGAAGTCAGCAGTTCCCGAGAATAAGGCAGTACCTTGCAGTGCGCCCTTATCGTCGCCATGGGCGAACGGGTGGGACAATTGATGATATAGTTCGTGACACGCGATGATACCGTACCTACAGTATCGTCCTTCCTAGGCCCCCATGACACATGGCATTTGGTGCTTACGAGACACACAAAACGGTCCTGCCCTATGTACTATGTAGGTTAACCAAGTGGCTTGGTGTGAGCCCTCGAGTCGGGTCGGTGCTATGCCCGATGGACTTTGGTTGCAACGCCAACGCCATCCCTCCGTTCTACTAGACCTATTGTGTTTTAAACTCTTATTAGGACGAAGATGACCCTGACACGCCTGGCTAGCACCCTGGGTGGGAATTAGGTCCTTTGGTCACTATCTAGCGCCTTACGAGATTAAGGTCGACGTGGGGAAACTACGTGTAGCAGTCGGTGCTGTGCGAACATCTCCGCGTGGGAAGAGGCGATCCTACTCTAGGTTAGGTCGTTTCTTCGGCACCCGTCCTGTTAGCGCTTCTGCGTTCTGTGTTCTGTGATGGCTTTAGACTTTAGTAGGTATCTCCTGGTCTGTCTTGGTAACCAAATTGCCCCGTTACGAGTACTTTCACTTGCCCCAGCCCTTCAATTAGGGATCCAAGGATCCTTCGAGGTTACGTGGTTCAATTGCTTTGCTCTGATAATTTCCATGTTATTTGTGTCGCAGTCGTCATAGCAAGTGCAATATAGCACCTACCTCCTAGTTTAGGTCAGCAGTACTATCTAATGTACTCGTACGTAGGCTTGGGGTTACACTACGCAATCTCGCAAAGGCGCAGACCTCAGTTCCATTTCAGTTTTATAACCCAGCAGTGTAAGGTTATTTGTGATTAGCAGTCTACTTGGTTGCCTTACACTACATACCTCCCTACTGTCTACGCAAGAGTACTCGCATGCTTGGTACAGGTATTTACATACCTTAGGTAGGTACCTTAGCAAGTTGTAAGAAGATGACCAAGTGGTGTGCCGACAGAGAAAAATGAGGGACTGCCTCTCTCTAAACAAACGGGCACTATATTAAATACCTACCTTAGTCCACATAACGTCGAGAGAGTAGGATTCAATATGGGGTCGTGCTTGTATATGAGGTACATATATGGGTGTAGGTTAACTTGTTTCAAGATGTACGTGTAGTTGGCCTGCCTTAAGGGTATAGGTACTAATACCTTGAGGGCTTGACTACTTAGGTACTGCAACTGGCCACAACACGACTCCGGAAGGGTTTGCCCATATCCAATCTTGCTTGGCAACAACGAGGTCGGTACTTTTGAAACTGGATCTTCCTTAATAACTATTACTTATTTTATTAATAATAGATCCTCCAAGTATCAAGGTCTTTTGTGTTGTTACGAACAGGGTCCGGGAATCGCGTTGTCTTTTTATGGCATTACTTCTTTGTAGCCTGTATGCCCGCTGATGTTGTTATTAGCGTGCTAAGCTGTGGTATGAGACTTTACCTTGTCACTAAAAAAGTTACTAGCAGGGATACTAGGAAAGCCCAGATAACCCTTTGGGCCATTAGTATCTAGGTACTTAGCCTGCCCTACTTGTTACACGTATGTCTGCTGCATTTGCTCATGTCCCCCACAAGGGCACAGGTGAAATGATGCTTGGCTCACAGGGGCTTTTACATGAGCCCTCGGAGTAGATATAGTATTTTAACTTTATAGCTTACAGTGAGTGGTACAGGTTGAAATTGGTAACGGGTTCGCTGTAGCCAATAGGTAACAATACAGTAACTGGAAAGGAGATGAACATGTATGAAATAGCTGGTAGACTGGGGATATTTCATCAACATTTGTCTGCCCTATAAATATGGACTAGGTAACTCGTAACTACGTGTGTACATACAAGATAACCACCTACCTTAGGCTAGGAAATACCCCCCATCGTATGATCGAGAAAGGATATTACCAAGTATTAGATACTTATTAGATCTAACATTTTATCTCTAGTTCCATGTACCCGCTTCATGGCCCGATGCTTTACAGCGTGGACAACTATGTATCAAAGAGATAAAGGGGTTAGAGTCGTTTTGTCACAGTCGGAGCACCTCTATATTTACCATGTACAAGTATATATGCATGTACCTGCTACATCCTACATATACAAGTACACATACAAGTACTTATGTGTGGTAATAAGAAGGAGAATGAGAAGGACCAAGCTCTAGCAACTAACCTTAGCTGCCTCTGGTGCCGTCCACGTACGTGCATCTACATACGTAGGGTACAGGTCTACCACACGCATACATCCTACCACGACCAACAGAGAAAAAGATGATGATATGCTGTACCTAGACTACCTACCTACCTCTTAATAAACATACTATCATTATAGGTATACCTTACTAGTCTACCTTTACTTAGTACAAACAGTATGTTTGTTAAAACCCGCTCTTTGCCCTAATGCCGACCATCACACCCCGTCTTTTACGGTAGGTAGTAAAACTATCCATACGGATCTTATACAGACTTAGGTTAGCTTGTATCTAGATGAGCCCGTGCCGGCCGCCATCAGTTTTTAGACATAAGGACCGATGCGTACCATATTCCTGGGTCTCTTTTCGGAATCCTTTTCTACCCAGACCTCGTCACAATATCAACCTGCCGGTTCCCTCTTCACCAATATTTCCTTCCCATCTGATATAGTCTTTCATTCCTGTGGGGCATACTCCTCAGGCTTACCTACCTCCCCGTAACCCCTGTCCTCTTCTTCCCTCGTCTCTATTCGACTTCTTCCCGTATCTCCCCTAGTGACTCAGTCTAGCAACTCACTCATAACACAAACCCTGGAGCAATAACCGTCGAATCACTTGCGATTGGGCTCAAGCCTTCGTCCAGTCTAACAACTTGGGAAGATCGTCTGTCAAATGAACCTGGCACGGCACGCAGCGCTTTCACTTCGACCGGACGGCAGCGAAACGAGGCGACGGGCAAGGTCGCTCCGAGGTACTGAAATTATATATCCTCGGGCTCCAAACTGGCGCAACAAACAGGGGAACAGGCCTCAGACTCTAGCCCGCCGACCAGACACGCAATCAGAGTCACAGACAACGACCCAAACTTAGGCTTGTTTTTCGGAGCAGGAAACGGCATCGGGATGTTTCAGGCTCAAC
Source organism: Poronia punctata (assembly GCA_022579005.1). NCBI lineage: Eukaryota > Fungi > Ascomycota > Sordariomycetes > Xylariales > Xylariaceae > Poronia > Poronia punctata. Next base: position 23,778 of record MU401506.1, on the reverse strand, counting down.
CTACGCCGTATGCACCTTATATTCCTTATGGGTTTCCTACACATAACCCAGGAATCCCCGAATACACTTTTGGGCCCACGCCATTGTTGGGACAGTATGCAGCTGGAGGTGCAGGCGAAAGCGGCGGACACAGACATGGGCATGCCCACGTCCGGGGGAGCAATGGCGGTGATGATGGCATAACCGGAGCGGATGGTAGACTAAGTGGGCTAGACGAAAGAGGTGGACCGGCTGCACCTGCGTCGAGCTCTGATTCTGCATCTGCCACTGCCGTCGCACCGACTCGCGCTTTCACAGTATCGCCTGTGGATAGTTTTGATGGGGGTCTCGGTACGGGGACAGGCAGCGGCATTGGTTCTGGCGTTGCAGGTGGCCACCGCATCGGTGGGACTGGGGTAATAAGGGGTCTTGGTCACGGTACAAGTGTCCCCTCCACTGTAGCCGGCACTAGCGCTAGCGGTAACAGCGCTGGTTACAGCAGCAATAACGACGGTAGCAGCAGCGCTAACAACGTCCATCCTCATTCTTACAACTTGAATATTCCCATCTCCGTACCTCCCCGCCTACACAATCAGCACAATCACAATCTCAATCACAATCTCAACCATAACCACAATCCGCCAATTCATCAAGACCACGGCCAACACGGCCAACACGGCCAACAGTCCCACCTTCAAAATCATCAACACTATAGGCAACCGGGCCTACTGCAACATCACACCGACGAACGCCATCGCGCCAGCATTAGCAGCAGCACCGGCTCCATTCTCTCGTACGAGATGGAGCAACAATCCGATCTCGAACAGACAGCCGACCTCTCGCAACAAGATGTTGCTGCGACAAATTTCAAACCCCAGGTCACGGTAAGATAATTAACTACGTATCCGGTCCAGAACTCACTTCTCCCTTCTTTGTTTGTCGTATGCTTTTTTTCTGGACACAAAACATTACGCAGACATTTTCCCCAAATTGAATCCTGACACCGGCCCAATTTTATCGTCTTATAGACTGCACGGCATGTCTTTCTGTATATCGTATTCAGCTCCACCCATTCGTCTCTCACTTTATCTCACCACTCTCCCCTTGGATGACGACAAGAAGGGAGCAAGTTGAAAGTTGAGCTCACATCCATTACTCATCCATAGGGTCCTCTCGTCGGCGAGAAAGTATCGAGTCAGGTTCTCTCAGAAGAATATGCCGGAGCAGATCCCACTTTTGTAGCGAAAACAATGGTGAGTTAAGCTGTACCCTTTAGTAGAAGTTCCTGGATGATTCTGAGATCTAAGCTATTGACGTCTTCTTTAGTCGTTACCTCGGACATACCCCCACTACCGACCTGTTCAAGGTGATGGGAACTGTGGTTGGCGAGGTGAGCTACCTTTCTCTTTTTCTCTGCCTCGCCGCTCGGGTTCGGTGGTGGTCCACCATGTCTACGTGTGTGGAGCACAAGATGGGTTGGGATAAATCCACCTACCCCCATATTGGCCATATCGCTTTTCTCATCGCCGAGCTGGCTGGCTGGCCGCCTGCAGAAAGCGTTTCCATCGGAGGAGAGAGCGGGATGTTGTTACTAACGGTCATGATAGCTATTGCATTTGCATATTTTGAGATACTGGTACAGTCCGGCGATATCAATATACTCCAAAACGAACTGCAACGGATCGTCGGCCTCAATAAATACATTGAACAGGTCGGCGGCCAGGACCCTACCATTTTCGAAGACATGGTGTCGGAGACACTGGACTTATTCAATGATCTCATAGCCGGCATGTCGGCAGGGCATGACCCCATGCCTATTCTGATGGTCAAGTTCAACGATCCCAACATGGCGCCATACTTTGTTTACCACCTGCGGCTTCTTGCGTGCGCAAGAATGAAGGAAAGCTCTGCTGAGTATGGGGCCTGGCTCGGTAGCAGCGTGGGGGATTATATTCAAAGCACGATCATGCCGGTGGACAAGGAGATTGATCACATTTGTTTGAACCTTCTCAGCGACATCCTCCTGAGGCCGGCCAACATTGGGCTTGAGGTTGCCTATCTGGACCGCAGCGATGGCACCGAAGTGAATGTGCACCGAATGTCGGACGCAGTCGATGGCCAAGATTCGCCTTCTTTCGCCTCTGTCGTCAGTCTCTTATACCGCCCCGGCCATTACGACATACTTTATCGCGGTGATGCTCAGGTCCATGTAAACCCGGCGGCCACTGTGCCTGTGCCGGTCGACCTTCAGGTCCACCGGGCAACGTATCAAAATGAAGACTTCGAGCCCCAAATTCCAGTTATGCAGGACGCCTACTCGGTAGATCTGAGTGCCTTGGCTATGATACCAGGGCTACCGTCCTTTGGAGCTCCATCAACAGTCTCTCCCTCGGCTGATTTGTATGCGCCATCTCCCACCTCTCCGTGGGCTCCTCAAGTGTTCCCGGCCGAGAGTATATCGGCACCCCCGCTTAGCCAGCCGAGTCCGCCACACCAGCCGATTCGCTTCAGCAAATACAATTTCCCAAACCTCACCGAGATGGCGACAGAGACGGGTACGACGTACGAACCCGCTTACTCGACCCCCACGTTCAAAAATAGCCATTTCAATGTGGCGCACTACAGCAATCTAAACTTTCAACCCGAACTCTACCAACCAGATGCCGAGGAGGAAGGCCTGAGCGGCGGACACGGAAAGCCCCGAGGTCGAAAGCGGAGTACAGACCATACTGGCGTTAAAAGGGAGAAGTAGATAAAGGAGAGGCGGGGTCTGTGCATCGTGCCTGCTTGTTTGTCCCGATTTGAATTGCACCTTTGGGATCGGCGTTGTGGCAGGCTTTGAAATACAGCCAACTCTTCTCGGGGATTATCCTCTCACTTCATTTTCATTTCGGCAGTTTCATTTCCGAATAAGCGTATCCGATCATATGCAGGAGTTTTGGTTACGTCGGCTGGAAGCACAAGGGCACTGCAACCATTTACCTACGGCTAAGACATGCTTAAAGAAAACAGGGCTCTATTACGATAATGGTAGCGAGACGACAGTACGACACTCTAATCGACCATCAAGTACTACTGTTATCTTGCCGGGTAACTGAAGAAGCGCCTACAGGGCAAGAAATGCGATGTGTAATGGGTTACAAGGGTTGTAGCAATAGGCGCGGAGTTGATGATACGTTGCTACGACGGAGGTTAAATTGAGTCTACACTCGAGTCATCTCTCCCAGCCATCTTCTATGGGCTTAGCCTAGAACAAAAAGTAATATGAATGAGTAATACTAGTTCAAGACATGATCAAACCTCCAAGCATACGAGTTTCTGTCTTTGTTGTCAATACTAGGATTGACACTGCCGCCGAGACGGAGGACCCATTACGGGCCGCTGAAACTAGACTAGGCAGGCTTGAAATTCCAAGACTCATGCACCAACTTGCCAACTTTGCAGCCTCAGAGAAGACGTAAGCGGACTAGAATACTAAGCGTCATCCATTCAGCTGGGTATATTTCTTTTTCATCACGGCCACATGGGATTCGACTAGGGTGTAGGTGCGTCCGTTTTTCTTCTCTGCATCGGCACTTATGTAGCCTACGGACGTTTTTCCCCCTTTCGAGCTTTCTTGGCCGGCAGAGCATGAAGACTACTGTACAGGAATCCTTCCCCGGTGTTCCCCTTCAGATCTCTACCAGTTTTTGGCATGGGGCATGAAAAGATGAGGCAAGCATGGCTAGCAAGGTGGTTTCATTTTATTAGGTTAGACTACCTACCTAACCTACTCGTGGATACCTTTGACTTTTATTTACATACTTGTACTTATGTACAAGTAAAAGTAAAAGTTTATAGGCGGAATGGTTTCCAATTGATGGATAGTGGATACTTACTCGTTGCGGAATTATTTCCACTATATTTGTTTATTTGTCCATCTATCTACTAAACGAAGGATATTATTTATCTGGAAGTACGTACGAGTAGGTAAGAAAGATGTAAGGGTTGATTTGTACTTACACCGCTCTCTTCCTTTAATCATTTTATGGTTTTAGGCTGATGGAAATTAATAAACAAATTCATGTATGGTAAAATCTCGTGTATGTAAGGTTATGTAGGTATGTATCGTGTGTGTTGGGTTGTGCCTACACGTAAGGTACATACACGTACCTACCTATCTACCTACGTCAAAACCCTTGCCTTACTTGTACATTACCTTACTTGCATGTTGGGGCAAGTTATAAAAAAATTAAAAAATTTGGAGGCTTTATTTCTTTTGTTTCTTAAGCGGCCCGGTCCCGGGGCATTAGGTAGCTACCGTACATTTACGGAGCTTTCTTTTGTGTTACCTTTTTACCTTGCCTGCTTTGCTTAACCGAAGTAGAGTCTGAGTGTAGGTATGTAGTTAGCTTGGATGCGGGTTTATTTCCCTTTCTTGTCCTAAGGAAGGGTAACTACCTACGTTAACTAACCTACCTACCTACTTACCTTAAGAGATGCATATGTTTTTGATCAGAATCGGACATGGTAATTATATCTATCGCTATCCCTATCCCTATCCCTTGGGCTATATGAGCATGTTTGTTATTGATTAGGTAGTCTACCTAATTTTCAATCGAGATTCCAGAGCTAGCTAGCTTTTGATCTTTTGTTCAATTCACAAAAGTACCTACCTTACGCACCTACCTACCCAGATAGCAGCTCCTTTTATCAAACTTGACCTAACCTAACCTATACCACGTTGGCCTCCCACATCCCGAGCCTGGAAGTTCCCAACTGGCTCGGACCAACTTTGACCAAGTTCGAAGACTTAGGTACCTCTTGTACAAATAAGAATAAAATAAAATAAAACCTAGTAAATGCAAACGCGAATACACACCTACACCTCGTACCTACTTAGACAGCCTGAAACAGAATAACTAGAGAAAAGTAGTAGTACTAAAAAAGAAGAAGAAGGAAAAAAAGGTTACGTCAAGATAAAGTATGGAGGTACACAAAAGACAGACAGACAACTTACCTGAACCTACACCGGGGCGATGGACGCGATGAAATATAATACCTAATGCACATTGCTTATTCCCGGCCCCCACGCTTCATTCATTCATTTATTTATTCATTCTTTCTTTCTTTCTTTCTTTCCTTGCCCCCCCAGTGTCCACACATACCTATATGCCGCCGGGCATACGCAACCTCCGATTCCGGTAGGAGATGGACAGGTTCAATTGTGGACAAGAGAGCAAATCCCGAACCGGTCCCCCATGCATGCATGCATACGAGTACATACACGTACATAATAAGTGGGCAAAAATAAAATAAAATAAAACAAAACCACAAAAAAGCCACAAAAAACCGTTTCGCGTTTTTTTATATCTAACCCTAGTTCTGATTACTTTACTGGGTTTAAGTTGAGAGATACCTACATAGATAAGTGCGGGCGGGTCATGTTCGACAGCCGCACCATGTGTAAGTACCTAGACTAAGGTAGGTAGTTTACGATTAAACCTATGATAAACATGGCAATTTTGCTGTGACGGGAAGAGCCGTGTTGCATGTTCTGCCTGTACGATTTGATTTGATTCATTCCGTCCCCGCCTGCAGATGTGTGGAGGTTCGGTTAGACTACTTAGATAAGAGGAGCCCATGCTATTCAGCCAGCCTATGTTAGAGACGCGTAGATAGAAAAAAAAAAGAAAAAAAAAACTACGTATGTAACATGGGACTAGGTTAGCTTTTGCCAGCTGGAACTGCATCAGTGCATCTTAAACATCTGGGTCCTTTTTGTTAAATATTGTGTGGGAATTTCACCAATCAATCAGAGCCAAGGGATACCCCAACCAAGGGATCACGAAAATCCCCCCTTAGTCGATCAAGCTTGCCTTGACGAGCATCTGTTCATCGCCGGTACCTAGACTACATAAGAAATCCAAGTCGAGGGTATTCTTGCCCAACATCTGCGCAGCGTCCGGACGGAAATTCAACCGTTTCCGGAATTCAGAGCACCACATCGCAGCCAAGTCATCCTTGACCGCTGCTTCCTCGCCTTCGACGAGACCGAGCTCCGCACAAACACTTGTGACGCCACGATCTCCCAATCCACAAGGCACGATACGGGCCCACGGGTTCGTCTCTGGCGGACCCGAGACGGGCGTGCTATAATTAATGGCCACGCCTAGACCTGTGACGTGTCGACGGAGATGAACACCTAGAGCGGCGATCTTGCGCTCCTCGGGTTTTTTCCCGCTCGTTATTGTTGTTGTCGTCGTTTTGGATTGCCGCGAAGAAACCCATACGCCAGGATTATCCGTAGTGAAGCCTTTGAGACCCCACAGTCGCGCCAAGGTCGCGATCGTCGTCTTCTCCAACAAACATGCGTAGTCGCGCACCGACAGGTGCGCATGCAAGGGCGAGTGTAGATCGATGACGGGCCATAGCACGAGTTGGCCGGGGCCGTGGTATGTCGTTAGGCCGCCTCGTGGCGCCGAGGTTATCGCGGGGCGATAGTACGCCCCGGCCTTGGCCTTGGCTTTCTGCCGTTCATCTCTAGGAGCGACGAGGAGGAGGGGCGATTTCAGCCGTTCGTGCTCATCGTAGGTTAGTGGGTCTGTCTGTCGTCGACCGAGCGTGTACGTGGGCGCGGGCGTGAAGGATATGACGGTCGGTGCGGGTGGGGGACCCCGAGAGCTTGCTGACTGGGCCTTCCAGGCTTGGAGTTCTTGTTGAAGCGTAGTTTGGACGAGAGATGCGTAGGCGTAGCTCGGGAATTGCGGTACAGGCCGGTTGGGGTACGAAGGTAACCGCAAGTGTCGGAGCGCTGCCATGGGGAGGGATCACAGTAGGTGTCGGTTAACGATGGGACGGACAAGCCCCGCGTAGCATGGTTCCCGGGGCCTGTGCTGGTGTTGTCGCGGCGTGATTGTAGGTGTGCGTCGGTTACCGGATAACGAACGTCGTATGGTATGGTATCGTGGGAAATGACGTCTTTTTCCTCGTTCCGCGTGGAAAGGCGGAGGAATGTACGTGTACACGCGCTGTTCTTGGAAGTACAAAGTTTGTTGAAGGTGTCTACTTCTCGGGGTTAATAGGTAGTAAGAAAGTGCCCGGAGATTAGATATTGCTAGATGCGGTATGCCGCGTCATTTACCGTAGTAGGGACACCGAAGAGGGTTCACAAAGAGGCCCAAGCTTGCACACGCTAAACGGTCAAGAGTGGATACACGGGAACGGGACGCTCCATTGGTGGAGAGCGAGAAGCACAACCTTAGGTACCGTTGACATGATAATACGGTATATATACTTACTACCTAGTACTGTGTACTCGACCGTGCTAGACACAGAATGTACCTATGTACATTACACCAGACCCCTATCCTGTAACAGTAACAAAACCGCTAGTGTTACCAGCGCTGGTCCGAAACATCGATACCAAACAGCCTTTTTGTACCTACAGCGACTAACACCACCATATTCGAACTGGGCTTCGACGTCGAAATGATCGAGGGCCAGACCTGGCCTTTGATCAGCCGCAACGTCCCTGTACTCTCTACACTTGCATGGACCACCGTTGCGTTGGAGGGAGGTCTCGGTAACGAAGGGAGATCAGCACCATCATTTTTTTTCTTCAACACATCACCCGGTACTGCCGCGCCCTCTCACCACATAAGTAAAGAAGCACATGATGAGCCAGACGAGCACACGTGGTTGGGAGGGGGGTTGATTAGCGATTCTGACAAGCAGCATACCTAACTTAGCGCTGTAGTCAGGTCAGAGCTGAATTAACGCCCCCCTCGTAACTTTGTTCCCGGCGAGAGGTTAGGTTAGGTTAGGTACCTGGGTGGTACAAAGTAAGCTTCGCCTCAAAAAAAAAAGGGGGGGGGATTTCCCAGTCCCTTGTTCTCGGGAATGGGCCTTTTGTTGACTGCCGGAGGGGAGCAACACCTACACTACCCCCCTCCCTCCCCCTTCTACATGTAAAAAAAGAGTCTGGATCGTTCTATCGGTTCACCTGCCAATGGTCCCCGTTTTCCTTCTTTTCGTACCAACCCTGGATACATGGCACATAACACCCTTCGGCCCGGTTTGGACGAAACTACCTACATATTCCCGGCATAACTGCCTCCGTCTGTCTCACCGCCCGTTGAAGCCGATGATGATGATGATGAGAATACCTTAACAAACTCGCTTATAGTAGACGCGGGGGAGGGGGGTGTTTTTTTTGCGAGGTATTAGACGGGCATTTATTTGCGAGCCTTACGATAACAATGTATCATAATTTGCATTCCTCTTCCTTTACCGCTCGTTAGGTACATATACGTAGGTAGTTATATCGCACATGACTTTCCTAGCTTGACCGCCATTTGTTTCCGTGCTTTGACGGCAAGAACCGTTTTATACGGATAGCAAGGGGGGGAGGGGAATAGAATGGAATGGAAAACGCCAACGGACTGCTTGAGGACTTCGAAGTGTCGTGATTCGTGGTCCCCGAGGGGATAGGTATTAGCTCGCTCGCTCGCTGATTGTGTCCCTTGGTGAACCGTGGATCCCCCCTTGGCCATGATTCGATAGGGGGTAAGATATCTCATATATTCTATCTAGCCGGAGCAAATGTTGACGCTATAGTACATGTATGTAAGATTCACCAAGGAAGGATGTATGTGGGAAAAGTAGGTATGTATTTTGCGTTATTGGCACCTAGATACATGTAGATAGATACACTTTTCTTGTCTTCCCTCGCTTGCGGAATTCGAGTCGTGGACGTCACTGTACCTTGAAGCTGAGTGAAGAACTACATGGGGGGACCCTTGTATGATGAGCCAGATCATTTGGGTTCAAACCTAGGTAAGCATCATCATGTGTGATGGCTGGATTCGATGTTTGATTGATTCTACTACGGACGCGATTGCGAGAAGGGAGTGGGTGACAGTCAGCAGTGTCAAAAGTGTCAGCTCGTTATAGAGGATCTAATCGACTTTTTTTGGCCTCCATCGGCGAGCTCGATGTCAGACGTGCCCTCGGTGCTAATATCAACAAGAAAAAAAGACATGAGAATGGCGGTAGAAGCTTCCATTTAGCCTTGAGGGGAGACAGGGAATATAATACATGAGTACCTAACCTAGATACTGTCACGGTTCCGGTCTCGGTGCCTACGTGTACAGACCAAGTCTACACCAAAACGCCTATATAAGTAGATACAGGAGACCTCTGCTTCTCAGAGAAACCTTCCCTCCTTGTGCAATAACACTAAGTCATTACGGACCCCCCGGCAGTGTAGACTGACAGATACATAGCTACAGCGTGAAGTTATCAATGAGACTATGATGATTACAAATAGGTAGGTACTCGAAATCGCAAGTGAAGGTCAAATGTATTCGGGATAAAATTTATTGGCTACCTACGAGTAGCTAAGGTAACTCCTTCACCTTATAGGCACCCGCCACCATCCTGAAACATCACGTTCCCATCTGAACAACTTCCTTTCCCACCGCTGTTAGAAGCGGATCGACAGCATAAGTAGTCATAAAGTTACCGGTATTGACACGAGGGATAACTCGTTTTCTTGATATGGCATTACGTATAGTCCAGGAGTCCAGTACGTGGTATTTTGTCTCATCCGGCTGCTGGTCTATGATTTGGTGAAACCCCCTTTTCTTCCCTGTCCCAGTCTCTATATCACTAAGTAGAGGGATCTATTCGTTTTCGTCATGGCCAACGTTAATTGTCACCTGCGGATATATGTACAGAAGTGTTAAGGTACAGTACATCACCCATCACACAGGAAAAAAAAAAGGGGAGGGGGGGGGGGGGCATCTCACTGTTTACAAAATCTTGGCCGTCTCACAGAAATTTGGTTTAGGTAACGCCCAAGGTATTATTGTTAATATTAATTCTAAAAGAATTGTAGTATATTTTAAATATTCTATTCGTGCCACTAAATCAAACAAAGCGGAAACTGCGGTTTTATTTATCCCATCAGCTAGATTTTCACTTGTATACCCAATACAAAATACCAGATTAAATGGGCCGCCATTTAAGCTCTAGCCAGCGAATGGGGATATATAATATCGCCGAGAGGATCAGAGCAACTTCGAAGCCGATATCGCCGGTAGTCTGGGCCAGAGGCCCAGTGTACCAGACCTGGGAGGCGCATGGCACGACGAGGCCCATAGACAAGCCAGCAGCAAGGACGGCGGAGATGCCGGAGGGCAACTTGGACGGCTGGTCCCAGTGCTTGGGATCGTACGAGGCCGGGTCAGCTCCGCGGAAGAAGAAGTGCTCGGCTGCCACGACGGAGACGTAAGCAGCAGACCAGTAGGAGATGAGGTAGATGAAGTTTTCGAGGCTCTCGAAGAAGGATCTGGCGGCGTAGACGGCGATGGGGATGGACACGACGGCGTAGACGATGGAGAAGAGGAAACGGGGTACTCGAACGAAGACGGGCACTAGTAGCTGGAAGCTGAGCGAGATGGAGTACATGCCGGCTGACAAGTTGCCGAGCACGGATAGCGAGAGCAGCACGGCTACGAATTTTCCGAATCCGCCGGCCGGTTTCAGCATCGCCTCCAGTACACCGCCTACGTTGTACTTTTCGTACCCTTCGGCCCAGGCCGGGTTGGCCACCGTGGCACCGCCGATGGCAGCGCCAAGAACCATGAGCGGCACGGTCGGGACGAACAGCCCAGCGTATGTGTAGGCGAAGATGCGGAATGTGGACACGGACGGGTCACAGTAGACGGAAAAGTCGGAAGCCATAGCGGCCCAGGGGATGAGGAAGCCGGCGATGACACCGCCAAAGCTCACGATGGTGGCTGGGGTCGAGTGGGTATCTTGGGCTTGGTTCCACAGCTTATTGCCGCCAACGCCGGTAGTGATGGTGATGGCGAGCAGGGCGACGATCCACGAGTAGCGCTCAAACTCGTGGATGAAGCGGTATCCTCCAAAGGAAACAAATAAGCCAACGAGGCCGATGATGACGATGCCCACCGTGCTATCAATCTCACCATCCGAGACGGCCGCCAGGGTAGAACCACCCAGGACGCAGCTGATGATGCCGAAGCCGGAAATGGTGGCCAGGTTCAGTAGGACAATGATGGAACATAGGTAGAAACCAAAGGTGTACCGAGCCTGTAGCATCTGGCGCAACCCCGTCCTGGAGCCAAAGGTGGAAAAGTAAGCGGCAGGAACAGTGCACACCAAACTGAAGAACAGAATAATCAGGGCGCAATCGCGCAGGCTCAGGCCGAATATAAAAGTTCCGAGAATTCCCGTTATGATTCTAGGTCGGTGTTAGCAAAAGAAACAACGCATAGGCCTCGGATAACTTGGGTACTCACGGCAAGACATTGGTACTCATAGTAAACCAGACGAAGAAGACGTTTATAAACCGTTTATCAACCCTCTCCTCGAGCGGCACGGGCTTGACGCCGCGTATCTCGACGCCCCACGACGTCAGCTTGGCCAAATACGGGGCCATCTTGGATGAGCTCTGCATCTGAGACTCTGCGAGGTCGATATCGGTAGCCGCAATGGTGCTCGGCCGACTCTTTGCTCCGTCAGACATCTCGTCCATCCTGTCCATGGCCGGGGGTATGGAAATATTGGAGCAGGAGCAGCCGTCCAAGTTCAACCCGCTCTTGAACGCGCAATTTCTTGTCCTGAATAATGAGGCAAGCCTGCGGATTGCTCACGAATAGGTGGCGACGAAGAGCTTGAGAGTGTCCTTTTCTTGTGGGAAAACCTTTAAGAGTTGTGCAGACCCATGATAATAATTATACTTTTGACTCACACCATCCCAGCCCAGCCCAGACTTCAAGGTTGCTTGCACCATATCGGCCCTGGACGCTTGGCGGGTCGTCGAGTTTATCAAGCCACCAACCCCACCTTGAGCATTGTGAATTTGTGATTCAGGTCCGGCACTCCGGGTCTAACCCACGTGGCAAATATCGAACCAAGTTAGACATGTATCATATGCCTATCTGTAGCGCGCGATATCAATAATAAAATATTGGCGGTGATTTAATTATAACGAGATGAGAGACGATGGCTGATGAACCAGAGGTAATTGTTGCGACAGGTTGAGTCGATAAGATACAGATATAGGTTCTTTAGACTAAGGTTAGGTATGTCTAGTATTCAAGTATACCAAGGAGACCTAGTATCCTAGGTTGGTATTTCAGATATTGCCTTAAAGTACATACTCAACTCTAATACCCAACCCAGAACGCTGTAGATACTTGAAAGTTGAAGAAGAAGAAGAAAAAAAGAGAACCCCCCATTTCAAACCCGACTGGAGAAATCGGCATGAGGGGTAAGGGACCATAAAACGACCGGTTGAACTAGCGTCTTGGTGGGGGCTTGGCAACGCTTTGACGACATTGAAGATAAAGAGGTGGACTAGTCCAGATAAGTGATAAGTATAAACCTTAACCTGATCTAGCGTGGACGCGCGGGGATAAGTAAGAGACTTGTTTTTCAACATTTCTCAAATTTGTCCAAACCCTCTTGCCCGTCTCTATAGACAGCTATAAGTGTTGTATGAATCTGGTGGCATCTCACTACCTCATAACAAAGAAGTACCTATCTTAGGAACACTCGTGTCTAACCTTCTATGGAGGAGTAGTTTAGGTCCTGTATCGTGCAGATTTGTACATGCAGGAAGGGTCTTGAGGTGCCCACCAGAAGATGCCCACTTCACCATAAATGATTGGTTGGTTTGGGTGAAAATACTTCTTCTCAGTTATAGCCTAAAAACTCCTGCACAAGGTCTGTGATGGTACAAGAAACCAAGCGACAGTTTTTAGATTAAAATATGTAGATGCATTTGGTATTACTTCTCTCCCAGCGTTTTGTTAATACCATTGCCGATATCCGCCCTTTTCAGGTTGACTTTGTTTCTTTCATGCAAGTCACGGAGACCGGCAGATGCCAAGTCGTCCTGCACCTGCTCAGTGCTCACTATTGTCCAAGAAACCACCCCTGAAATCATCCCAAGACGTCCAACTGAAGAGGTTGTAGTTTCCCCACTACGCTCAAACGCGTAACTGGTCAACAACACGTCCGTTGAGATGTGCATCATAAGAACACCATCGAGTCTTTAGACATGCGGACATTCTCTAGCTCGGCGGTCGGGGCCTCCTTCTGCAACTTGTAGGACTCCCCGCGCGGCATGTACAGTAGGGACCTATTAGAAACGAGCAAAAAAGTCCCCTACCGCGTTTTTTTATATAAATTATTCCTTTTTTATTACACCTTTCTTTTTTAAACATATCTTGCTAAGCTATACTACCTCTTACAGGCCTAAAAAATTAATAAAGCTTTTATATAAAAACTAAAATTTATTTGTTATATATAGTAAAGCATATAGCAAAGTTTTTAGCAGTTAAATTTAGCATTTTATAAAAAAGTATATTTAGTATTGCAGTTTGCTATAATAACTAAATTTTAGCTTATTTGCGCTTATAGCTAAAGTAGCTTTTTAAAATAAATTAACACTATAAAAAGCATATTATAAAGTATATTAAAGCTAATTTTTTTATTTTTACTTATAAATTATATAAAATAACTTGCTTAAATATATTTTTAAATACTTTAAAAAAGTAGCTTAAAAAAAAAGTATTATATACTAGTAAGTACTTTAATAGCTATTTTTAACTTTTTAAGCAGCTATAAAAAAGTTAAAATAAGCTTTAGTATATTAAAATAAAAGTTTTAATTTTTAATAGCCCGTTTTTTTTAGCAATAAATCTAGCATTAACTATTATAATAACTAATATATAGCATAAGCTTTTTGCTTTAAAAGTAAGTTTAATACCTTTTATACTAAGTACTGCTATTATTTTAAATTTTTTTTAATTTTTTTTAAAATAAGTATATTATATTTATTAATTAAATATATTTAACTTTACTATAAAAAAAATATATAAATGCAAATATTTTAAAGTAAATTTTGCTATAATTATAAGTTTTATTTTATAGCTATACTAAGCAACTTTAATATAGCATAAAAAAGCATAACTACTAAAATATATATAAAAATACTTAAAAAGCACTTTTTAAAAAACTTTAAATTTAACTTTATTTTTATATATAATAATGCTTTTATTTATACTATATATATAGTAAAAAACTTTTTTAACTTTAATAAATATAAAGTATTAAATTAGCTACTATATTTACTTAATATAAACTTTATTAAAAATATATAAAAACTACTTAAAAAGCAAATTTATGCTGCTAATTTATACTTATAAGCTATAAGCAATTTAGCTAAAGTATTAAATATGCTTATATACGCTATAGTTAAGCAATAAAATAACTTTAAAATTAATATATTAAATTATTTTATTAACTTTATACTATGCTACATTGCAGCTCTTATTGCAGCTTATAAGTAATATATAAAATACTAAGCTATATTACATAAAAGCCCTGTTAAAAAAACACATTATATACTATTTAAAATCTTTTTTGCTATTAAATTAAGTGCAATACGCAATGTTAAAAATAACATGCCTTGTCGGTAAAATGTAGCAATGTGGGGCTTGCTTGTTTCTATTGAGGACCGACTGTAGCTCGGGCTCGTACGTCGAACCGCCCGGGCTCCAGAAGCGACGTCGGGCCCCATCTTCTATAAGGCATGCCCATAATCTCCGTGGCCAAGTTGCGGCGGTAATAAGGCGGGCGGAAGGTTGTTGCGCGTCACGCACCACTTGGGGGGCGAAGACGAGGAAGTCGCTGAGGGCGATGCGCGCCTCTTCTGGACTTGGCCGTCAGCACACAGTAGATGGACGGGTCGTTCTGGTCCTGCCCGACTGTGGCCGAGTTGAATGAGATTTTCCATGGCGTATTTTTAAGGTGCGTAGTTCCCCGTGTCATATTACTACCTACGTCGTACGGTGTGTGGTTTTGGTTGTAAGTGAAGGATTGGCCCATCAGTTTGACGACAACCTCCCGTCTCGATAAGTCGACATCGAAGCCCGCGATGGGTGTTTCAAAGTCACGAGGGAGAGCCATGCCCGTTGGCACCGACCGGCTCCAGTTACGGCAGCTCGTAGTGACTGACGTAGATTTCTTGTCTATAACCCCGTCCGACTCCGTCCGGGAGTTTAACGGTGAATCTCATATTAGGTAGCCTGGATGACGACCAGCTCTCCATGGCGGGCTATCAGATGGCCGTACTCGGCCTGTATTTTCTAGGCACACTGCGGTGTGAATTGCACATTCGGGTTGAGCGGGGCAAAGACGGCTTCGAGAGCGGGATTTGGCCTGAGCCGTTGCAGTGGTCAGTGCTTGACAGAAGGATGGATGCGATAAAACGAGGCGTGTGGAATAGAAGCACTGCTCGACACGAATGGTGTCCAATTCAATTGCTCCGATATTGGATCGTACTTGCGTCTCTGCGATGTGTTGCACGCGCGTGGCAAGACCCCCTGGTATGACTTATATCTCGAATCTGTTTACCGAACCCGGTCTGGTAAGGAGATGGATCTGATGCTGTTGGTTCAGCTGTGAAGTGTTCTCTTGCAGAGGCACCTGTCAGTGTTATCGTCGTACGTCCTATCATTGTCACTAGAATTCAAAGTTTGAGATGGAAACACGAACACTTTGTGACAAACGAGATATTGTTACCACTTACGAATTAGCCAAGGTTGTCTTATAGGTAACCTCTTGGCTTCGATACTATTGCCATCTCTGGCATTATGGGTGGACTGGATGTCATTTGTCTCACGCGGGACAAATAACGATACAAGAATTATTCAGTGCCCTTCATAGCATACCTATGCAATTCGGCCGGTACCTAGAGAACGAAGCGGCGGGAAAAGCCAACGAAGCCACGATCCAAGACCCCAAGGGCGCGGCGGAAGCCATCACCATCGCCGACGTGGTTGACTATTATAGTGTGCATATTGGGCCTGTTGTAAGAACCCGGAGATCCAAGCCAAGGCCAGGGCAGAGATGGAAGTCGTCGTTTGGCGTGGACGAGAAACGGCAGTCTATTACGTCTCCTTACTTTTTCGACGATTGTCAATAATTGAAATATCTTGCCGACGTCCTCCATGAAGCAACGCGCTGGCAGCCGTTGTCGTGCCGTATGCGAGGACGAGTATATCGCATCCCCGCTGGCTCAGTCGTGTAAGAGCCATGTCGCGAGATGAAAAGACATTATTCCTCGCCTGAAGAATCTTTGCCTCAGAGATACCTTCGAGCCTGTCACTCAGGGTGGGAGAGGCAAGCTCTGCCGTTTGTGTTCGGACGAAAGGCGTGTCCGGTGGGAATATCTGGGCATGTTGGGGTGTGTATATGATGATTTCTACCCTGCTCTGCTACGATGTATACTTATCCAGTGCCCTACGGGTGAAAATGGCAAGGAGATCAAGCCCCGATGTCACATTTTTGGATGGGCTTAGTGGAGTTCCTGAGCACTTTGGCTGTCGCATTACGATCTCGGTCACCGCGCATGGAGGAGTTGTTACGTGCTAGTTGAGTCCGCTAGGTAAGGTTTAGGTAGGTACTGTAAATAGCTTGTGGCATGAATAAAATCCATGTTGGTTCTATTCCGTCTTTACTCTTCTCCGTATTATTAATACTCGAAGGCCTGTCCCGAACTTTCAAAGGAATTCCAGGTCGATATTGTGTTTGCTGCCCTACGGGGACAGGGGCTGATTCCGTGGAGTGGATCCAGGATGGTCGTGTGCGGGCTGAGCCGTCTCATGGTTTTTCATCATCGGGGAGTACGTAGTGATAGTATTGATAGTATTTGTCGTAAAAGGCGACGAACCCATTCTGGTCTAGGAAGGGCTGGACTGAAGGGTGGATTGGTTGGTAGATAGAGCCGCTGCTAGGACATTTTCTTCTTTCCTTTTTCGTGTAGGTTCAATCTTTTCCGAGATGAACTTTATGTCTTCTTATTCCGAAATGCATGTTTCAACTTAGTGTATGTCTCTTAAAACACTTCTAAGACTTATGTGCAAAACATGTCGAGACTCCTTCAATGTGTAATCACCAACCTTGTGGCCAGCGAGAGATAATTAAAACATAGTTAGCCGACTATTGCGTGTGTCAGTCTAGGTCAAGGACTTCCTAACGCCGGTAGACCAAGACTTTCGCCGGACGCATCATCACAACCCGGCAACATTATCGCCGGTCCCATTTCTTTTGCTACGGGTATTGCGGTTTGGTACACATACAACACGGTCTATAATGAGAAGGGGTTTCTTAAAAGTTAGGTTTTTACTATCCACACTCTGTGACGTCGCCAATTAGGTACTTACCAACCATTTTCTCATTTCATCTTGCGAATATTCACTCGATCTCAAGCAAGAGGTGACCAGATAATATAGCTGTACAAGGCCCATCTTCCCAATTCATTTGCGAACTCATGTTTCTTCAACCGCACGACTCAGAGTTCGCGACCAGCCCTTCTAATCATCACGTGGGCAAAGCATACTGGGATCGGCCTCGCCCGTCGGGAACCTGGTCGCCGAAGCCACACCAGAAGTCATACGTCGGCGCGCCCGTGGTCTGGGGCCAGTTCGAGTACACGTGGCCCGATATGTCCGACGCCGGTTTGTTCCGGGAGAAGGCGAAGGTTCTGGATGTGTGGTTGCGTTGAAACATGGTTTCCGGGCTGTGGCATATTCTGTCTTCTATGTCTGCTGTTGCGTGTTGTTATGTCGATGGTGTAGGTTAGGGTTGGGGTGTCGTGACGCTTTCTGGTGATCGGACTCCTGAGATCTATAACGTAAATCTGTTTGACCTCTATTCCGAGTAAGACAATATCGATCATGGCTAACGTTCTAGAATAGGGGATAATAGACGCGGGAGACACGGGTTACTCGTATATACCTACGTACATATTGGGGTTACGCGACACAGTAAACAATACACGTACGTGTTGATAGAGAGGATTCGCTACGAGTAGGTTATACCTAATGTAGGTAGCATGGTATGTAGGTAGTAGGTACAGACTGTACTTGTACTGTAGGTACGGAGAGGGGTCTCATTTTTCCGATTATGTCAAGTCATTGCCCACCATATCGACTTGGCTTGCTGTCACATATGTACCTAAGGTACACAAGGTACCTTAGGTTAGATAGTTTCAAATTTCCTGCCGACGAAATTTCATGTGTGAGTTCATGAGGTAGGGGGAGGTGCAAGTCGGTAGCAAACAATTTACCGTTTCATAAGGTAGCGAGAGAATCCTCGAGTTACATGGTGCCTAGAGCTTAGACAGGATCTTACCGCGAATGGCCCGCCTGGTAATTGTACGATCTAGCTGTAGGATGTATATTTAATAAATAGTGGTAAGCGCGCGCACACAGGAGGAGATCCCCTATCAAAAATTAGTCTGTTCCCTTCTGTAGCGGGTGTACGTGGTGGTACTCAAACTGTCCAGTCACCACTTTCTAGTTCTTTGACGGTCTCTTCTCTGGACCTCGCTGCCTTCTCCGCCGCCACGGCGGCCGCCAATGATTCCATACTCGCCAGCTCTTTCCTCGCTTGTGCGGTTAACCCTGCATGTGACTTGATCCACGCCGCCTCTATCAACGCCGCCTCTATCTTCGCCGCCTCGATCCTCGCCGCCTCTATCCTCTCCGCCTCGATCCTCTCCGCCTCGATCCTCGCCGCCTTTTTCCTCGCCGCTTTTTTCCCCGCCGCCTTTTCCCCCGCCGCCTTTTGCCTCGCCGCCTTTTCTATCCTGCCCAGCTCTTGCATAACTTCTTTGGCCTCTACGAGTTTGACCCTTGCTGCTTTATAAATCGCTGCTAGGGTCCTCGCTTTTCGGATTTTCGCTGCTAAAGCATCCTCTGCTTCTACTTCCATTTCTTCGATTTTCCTAGTTAGTGTCTTCTCTTCATCGAATTCTATTGCTCGGATCTCGTTTTCAGCTTGACTTCGTTTCACTTTAGTCTCCCTACGACGGTCATAGCTAGTATGATCTTCACCGACTTTTTCTCGGGTTCTCTTCTCCTTTGGACGTAGGGCCGGCCCCTTAAACTGAAGGTCATATATTCCCGACCTCGTTGCGGCCCATTCCATGTCGGCTATGAAGTATTTCGCTGTCTCTGCGGCTTTGTTTGCTATTGAGTTACCTGGCACCGAGATGTGCCCTGGCACCCATCTCACCTGGACGCAGACGTTCAGCTGTTGCAGCGCGCGAACTTGGCGTGCAAGCTTTCGACCATATGAATCTTCGACAGAACTTAGACGGACTTCCACTCGTTCTGAGCTGAGTACATTGGTGCTAAGGAAGTGTCCTACAAGGCCGATAGCCTTCATACTGTCGGTAAGGATAATCACTCGCAACCAGCCGGCAGTTTGTGGAAATGCCCATGGTTGGACCGACAAGCGCTTTGCATCCACTAGGGCATTCGCCAATGCCAGGTCAATTGCGAGGAACTCGGCCCTGGGGATGCTTGACCCCCGAGTACCGAGGTACCCGGTTGTCCATTCTGGGTGAGGTATCTGAAACCCAGGAGTCAAGTTACAGCGGGCATAAGCGCTTCCCGTCATTCCGCGCTGGGGGCTCAAGGCGGCGTCGGTGAAGTATACAAGACATGGTCCAGTGATTTTTGGACTGGCTCGGGTAATGTCTATTGCGAACCGGATGGCCTTTCGCTCGTCGTCTATGAGTACTTCTGGCCTCGTTGCATTGTCAGGTAGTGCGAGGGCTGAAGCAAACACCGGTCTTTCCAACACGGTTCGCACGTAATCCTTTCTCCGCCACCGCGCAAGCGTTCTTGGGGTCGCCCTAGAAAGTTCTAATCTTAGACGCTCTGGGAGGTCTGCGGGGCTTGTTGTTTTCAACAGTTCCCGCTCTAGGGCTGTGCCTCCGCTGATGGCCTCCACTTTCTGATCTTCAGTGGGGATCTGAGGCACCGAGACGGCGTTTCTAGTATGGTTGTCATTGTTCTTGTCATCGTCCTTGCCTTTGATTTCGGCAATGTTGTTGTTGTTGAAGCCGCGGACCCGAGTTGTAGCCTCCCACATAACCCTCCATGAGGTACGCGGGCGCGCTAGGTTAGGTCTCATTCTGTATATAAAACACATACAAAAGCCCATCTAGAAAGGCCAGAGCATCCACCTTTTGATGAAGAAGACGATGGGTGACGCTCAATGGCATATACGGCGAATCCCCCGAATCCCCTTTCATCCGATTGAAGGTAGTATTTAGCTTAAGGGTATGAGACGTACTTGAACACGTAACGTACAGGAAAGGTTCATGGCTGTAGTCTGGACTCTGGAGACCTTTTTGGTGCGGGGGGAGGCCAGTCCCGTCTTTTGTGGGGTGGTAGGGTATATGTGGTACTCCACACTTACTACGGTTTATAAGTGGGCACGTGCGTAAGTAATTAATTACAGGAACTGTTAGAGGGCACCCTTGACCCATCTTTTAGCCGTGCCTGGTCCCTGGATCAACAGTTTAGAACATGATATCGGGGAAATACTAATTATCTACAGTGTGCCAAGTGGTTTGATTGCCTTAGTTTATCCCGGAGGACATTTGATCTGAATGTAATGGCTAGGTACCTACTATGCGCCTACTATGCTCGTACACCCCTACAACGACTCACCCCCTACTCGTACAACAGGCTTTTTGACGCTCCCTCCCGGAGCCCCATATTGGAAAGCCGGCCCAGGCCGTTTACTCGTAAATGGGCTGTGCTAAATCTGCTGTAGGACCTACCTATGCTACGTCCCTACTGTAGTGCAATATCAGGCGGATAGAGACACCTGCACACTTACCTGTTTTACAAGTACAGTATCTCCAACCGCCTGCCAGCACACTACTCCAAACGCAGCACAGGTCGTACAGCGATCTAGCACAGCCCGTTTAAATTTAACAACAACCTCAAAAACATCAAGGAAGACAAAGGTTCCTTTACCGGGAGGTCGTTGTAATCGAAAATAATACAAAGACTCATTGTGTGGTATAAAGATCAAAGCGTAAAGTGCCATCCATCTAACTCGAGAAGAAAGCACATTGTCGTTGAAAGACGGCCAGATAGGAAGTAACAATGGAGAGTCAGTCCGGACTAAGAGATTGTTCCCAGTATTTAGACGGGACAGGCTCGCCCACTATTCCCCCTCAATATCAATTCCAATTCATTCCTTTCAAACCTCGTATTCTTCACTTCCCCTACCAGTACGTACGTACCGTTGAAAAAAATAATAACAGTCTCGGTAATAATGTATTCCCCCAAGGTTCCTCGCTCCTCGTTCAGAAATAGCTGGATGTTTTCTGATCCGTACACCTACCAGTACTCCGACTTGGAAGATGGCTATGGCTATAATCAGGGCAGCGCCCTCTACGAACTCCCCGGATCGACACCCGCGCCTCGTTACGAACTCCCGGCCAATGTCCCCGTCGAACTACTCGTACCACCGTCGGCCGAACCTATCCATACCGCCTGTAAACTCGCCCGTCAGCGGTCCGCAAACCCCCGCGCTAGAGCCCGTCGCGCTCTCAGTCATCAACCCGCTAGCGCAGGCCTCATCCCCGTCGTCGAAGATATGCCTATGACGACTTCCGCCGTCGGGCCTCGGACGTCTTCCCAGCCTGCTTATTCCGACGGCCTCATAGTCGCTTACGCGGATGGTATTATTCCAGTTTCTGGTAGCAATGGTTTTATTCCTGTTTCTTGTGGTAGCGATGGTCTCATTCCCGCCTTCGGTACAGAAGGTCTTATTCCTGTCCCTACCCCTACCCCTAGTCCAGATCACGGCCTAATGACTATTGACGAGACGACACCAAACACGCCAAGCTGTGACTTTGATTCTATTTTAAGAAACATTGAGCCGGTTGGAAAGGCAGGTAGGAGAAAGATTAGACGCGAGAGATCTAGTCGGTATTATGATAGGTATTCTAGCAATTTTGGGTAGGTCAGAGGTAAGAAAGGAAAAAGCTGGTCTTGGGAAATTTGGGAAAGCGTTGGTTAGGTTATGGTAGGGCGTTTAAAATATTATATATATATATTTATTGCAAGAAGATCTGATAGAAGCGATGTTCGGTATTAGACCCCCACCCCCACAGATCTACCAGTCTAAACTAGTCCCCATCCTTTGATGTGATGTCCGTCGCTGCAGGAAGGGAAGCTAAATTGGCGTCCGTGATTTCGCGGGATCTAGAACAGTACAGTGGTCTGAGAAAAGGATGAGATCTAGCAGGGGAATCAAAAGTAATGTATTCTATGAAGGAATGTATCTATCTCCTTGGCTAGGTAAACAGAATTTATAGGTACCTAGCACCTTTAAGGTTTAATGTAAAAGGGGGGTTGCTACCTAGTTAAAGGGGTATAGAGGAAGTAATAACCCTTTTAAATAAATAAAACGCAAGTGTAGATCTGCTGGTTGCAAGAATAAGTAGACTATATAAGATAAAGGTACTAATATATAAAAAATAATATAAAATAATTAAAAGTAGGTACTAAGTATAGTATTTATTTATATTTTATATATTTTAAACTTTTAAATATTTTTTCTTTATTTTACTTTATATATAATATATTAATAAGTTTTTTATACTAGTTAATATAAGTTTATATACTTTAATTAGTATATTAAACTATATTAGCACTATAAAACTAAAAGTATAAATATATATTTGCGTAGCTTTATAGCAAGCAAATAGTTATTTTTAAAATTTTTAAAATTATTAAATTTTTTTTATTTTTTATTAATTTAATAGTACTAATTATATTTATAATATAGCTAATATAAACTATATAAGTAGTAGTAGTAATAAAAGCACTAATAATGCTAATAATAATAAAGTTGCTTTTAAAGTTAATAATATTAATATAACTTTTAGCTATTAGCTTAACGTTTTATTATTAAAAAAATATATAAAAAATATTTAAATTACTTTTAATTTTAAAAAAACAAAAGTAAAGCTTAATTAATACTTTAACTTTATTTATAAAGTAGTAAATAAGTAATAAAAACTTATTATAAAAAAATAAGTAAAGTTATAAAAATAGTATGCAAATATAATTATAACTTAAAATAATATTAAATATTTATTAAATATTTTAATTTATACTTTTACTTTTGCTTAAAAAAAATAATATATTTATAAAAACTTTATTAATAAAAAATATAAAAAGCTTTAAAATATAGTAAGTAGTATTATAATAGATATTAAGTATTTTAATAAAGTAGTAAATAGCTTTAACTTATATATTAATAAACTTGCTTATTATAAAAAAGCTACTATATATAAAGTAAATAATTTTAAATATAGCTTTAAAAAAATAGCTAAAAAGATTGCTTAAGCATATAATTAAGCTTAATAAGTTAAAAAAGCTATATTTAACTAAACTATACTTATTAACTTTAACTTTTATAGCTAAAAGTATGCTATAAAAGCTTTATTGCTTATTTAAAGCTAAAATATTATAAGTAATAATATAGCTTAAAGCTAAAGTTAATATATAGTTAATATAGTAACTACTATAGTATTGCTATATTAAATTTAAATTTAAACTAAACTAGCTTTAAGATTTTATTTAAAAAGTAAAAAAAGTATATAAAATGCTTACTATTTATTTTTAGCTAAAAATATTTT
This sequence comes from Poronia punctata, assembly GCA_022579005.1. Classification (NCBI taxonomy): domain Eukaryota; kingdom Fungi; phylum Ascomycota; class Sordariomycetes; order Xylariales; family Xylariaceae; genus Poronia; species Poronia punctata. Next base: position 257 of record MU401506.1, on the reverse strand, counting down.
AATATTAAATAATAGCTTTAAAAATAGCATTAATATTAAATTTATAATGCTTTAGTACTTTTAAAAGCTTGCTAGTATATTAACTAAAATATAGCTATTAAATAGTACTTTAAATCTTTATAAAAACTAAAATATTAGTTATATAGCAACGCTATAAAAAGTAGCTATTAAAGCAATATTTTTAAACGCTTTTTTTTAAGCTAACTTATTATATTTTAAATTATATAAAGTAAAAAATAAAGTTATTATTTTATTAT
>MU401505.1:193924-208083 GCA_022579005.1 Poronia punctata | reverse complement strand
TTGTTGTTGTTGTTGTTGTTGTTGTTGTTGTTGTTGTTGTTGTTGTTGTTGTTGTTGTTGTTGTTGTTGTTGTTGTTGTTGTTGTTGTTGTTGTTCTGAGGTGGTGGTGGTTGTGGTGGGAGAGGGGTCGAGGGACGGAAGCCTTCGATGATGCTGGCTGTGGAAGCCGATAGTTGGTCGAGGGTTGTAGATGATGCGGATAGTGTGAGCGATGACATGGTTCCCTTGGATGAAGGTGTGGGGGGCGGCCATGCTGTCGACGACATGGATGGGGAGTTGAAGCGGCGGTCTCTATCGGTGACTTCCTGGTCTCCTCTCTGTAGCTGCTCTCTGTGGTGGTGGTCGTGGCGATACTCTTTGCTGCCTTTGGCGTGTTCCTGCTCCGTGTGGTCCTGATGTTGTCCGTCGCCATCCCGTTTGTGTTCTTTCTCTTTCTTGCTCTTGTTCGCCTCTCCCTGTAGCGTCCTCAACTCTTCTGCTTCAAGCTCGTACTCGACCTCGTAGAGTATCTCTGGCCATACGACGACATAGGCAAAGGTACACAGCTGTGTCACCCATCCGCCCCGCATCAGCCACGCCAGCATCTGCAGGTAGGTTGGACGGTGGTTCTTGGAGGGGCAAAACCACTTGTACGGTCGTGGGGCCGTCGACAGCTCAGCTAAGAAGTCGGCAAGATGCGGGGCTAACGGGAAGGCGCGCGCCCATGCCTGGCTAGCGCGCGGCAGTAGGCTCATGTCAGCGTTTGGCGAAAGGATGTATACGTCCCGCGCATGTAATGGAGGGATTGCTATGCCGCGCCGCCAGAAGATAAAATGCTGTGCGTACTTCCGCACTTGGGCGGGTGAAAGGCCGCTACCTTGGCTTATTTGGTGAAACCTGCGAGGGGTCATGGTTAGCAATGGCCCGTGATACCTGAAAAGCGCGGAAGAGATGACTCCTAGTTGTCTCGGAGAGGCGATGGAAGGATATGGCAGTGGCTACATACGACATTGTTGGCTTTGACAACCGTACGAATTCGACCATGGCGGCTGTGGCCTCGTCCGCGTCGGCCTGGAGCTCGGCTATGATCTTCTTCTCGTCGCTCATCAGGAGGAGACCGAAGTTTTTGTCTAGGAAGGTCGGGTCGTGTAGACTATCTTCCTCGACAAAGTAGTTGGCCGTCGTGACCCACAAACCCCTCGTGCTGGCGGCCTCTTCCTCGGGCGGCAGGTCTGTCAAATAGAAAGGCATGGGGATCTGGACCGAGTGTGCAAGAGTGCCCTCGGGCGTGTCCAACTGCAACGCGGCGATCTTATTATGGGACACTGCTTCGTAGATATCTTGCATGCTGGCAGCCAGGGAGGAGGCCTCTATGATGTCTTTCCAGAGAATGCTCATCTTGGTTTCTATGCAATCGAGGTTAGACAGGAATCCGGCGAACAACGGACAAAGACGTGGCGACTAACTTGCTTCGCGATTCTTATCCTTGAGTTCGAGTATACGCTTCGACTCTTTCCAGACAAAGTCACTCTTCTGTTGGCTGTACCTGAACAGCTTGTTGATCTTTCTAATGATGTGGGTATATAACGTGTCGGCCAACTCCTTGGCCTCGTGCTTTTTGGGATTTAGTATAAAGACCAAGTTGAACATGGTCATTCCGCTCTTCTTCTCGTCGGCTTCGTCAGGCCCGGCCGCGTTCCCACTATTGTTACCGGCACCGTCGTCGTCCTTGTCCTCGGCCTGGGGTGTCGTGTCGAAGAACATCATGTGAGGTGACTGACCATCTCTACCCGTGGCCGATGGGTCTACCCCGTTCTCGGGCGACCTCGGAGGCCGGCCCTTGGGCTCCCGCTTCTTCTTGCGCCAGACTCCATTCTCGGCCACGTAGATGGGCGAAGAAACGAAACATAACTGATCCAAGGAGACGTAGAACAGACGCTTATGAAAAGCACGTGACGGCGTCAACAGACTCTCCAGCTCTTTTGTCGGATAACCGGCGACATACTCCCACGGAACGACCTGTGATCCATTTTCCGTCTCCAGATGATCATCGTGGTTCCAGGCAGAGAGGTCAGCAAGGGACCCGGACGTGGCCTCGAAGGGATGCTGTACGAGCTGATTCAACAACAACTCATCGTCATCATCCTCGTCGTCATCGTCCAGCTCATCCGTGTGGGGAGCTCTCCCCGCAGCGGCCGCGAGCTGCTGCTGTCGTTGTTCTTGCTGTTGCTGTTTCTTCTTCTTCTTGCTGCCGGATTGAATATTGGGCGGATAATGGAAGACAAAGCGCGGTCCATCACGTGAGCGATTGACAACCAGTGCTACGCCAAGCAAGTTGGAGGTGTTGGGAAGAACGGGCGATGCCATCGTATATAATTCCGGATCACTTGGGTTTGAGTCTTTTGAGGATGGCCGGCAACAGTCATACGTTGCTAGATGTCACTTTTGCTGTAGTCGATCAAAGAAACGATGTCCCCCAAATCCTGCCCCGACGTAACATTGCTGAATGCTCTGGAGCCAGCAGCAGACTTCGTCATCCCTCAACTCATCTGAAGGTAGCTGCTGTTAACTACACGTTGATAGTACTCTTTATTCATATCTTGTGTGGATGATGGTTAGGGACCTACGTACATATGTACATGGGATTGTGAGTACTCGTACTACAAGATGGTAACTTTGCAGATGCAGGCGTTTAGCTGCTGACTAAGAGTAAGTCGATCTAGGCTAGATACTTGTCTAGACTCTACTCGTACATGTTTAGCCACGGGGATAACCAAATGAACTACAACAAGAGTTACCTGCATTCATCGTCTCCCTAACACTTATAATAACTTTTATTTATAGTTAAAGAAAACTGGTAAAATAAGATAAAAACTTGTTATGCAGCAGTTTTGATTTAACTTTACAAAGGTACAAGTTGTCGTCTACCCCTTGTTTCTTCTTGCTCAGTACTCACCTTGGTTAGTACCTACTGTCCGCACAGTGGACCATAAGGTAATTTACTTCTACACCTACGAGTATATTTTTTCCTTTCATGCACACAATGCCTCTTCTTCAAAGGACTGAATCGAGACGCCCGGGAAGGAAGTCCATAGCTCAGTTTTAATTACGAAAGCGTGTATTGGGAAATATCCACATTCAAACTGCCCAAGCAACGAGGTCGAGTCATCAAAGTATGTTGTTGATTGAAGGTAGGGCACTGATATCAATATCTCATATCTCTCTGCCCTGTATCAAAATCGTGACATTGCCCACCGCCCCAACTCCCTGACATGATATCAGTGCAAAATATGAAGAAGAAAAACCCCCCGCCGCGTATTTACAAATCCATGGCCATTATGCTTAGCCTCTATCGTGGTCCCGCAGGGACCAACCGCAACCCATTGCAATTGGGGTATGTTTGTGAAGTAGTTGTTCGTAGCGTCGTCAAGGTTTCCCGTTCCCGCTCCTTGTCCGGGTATATATACTGTCGTATTAGGTCGTGCTATAACTGTCCATTCATAATACCGAGTCCCACGCCGGCGATGACACCGGCCACACACGCAGCCGTCTGCCGCGGCGCCGCATTCTCAGTGCCGACCGTAATGGCCCCGTGGCTGCCAACATGGCACAGGCCGCCGCTCAGCCCGTGACATGCCTGTAGGGAGAGCGTCGAGCACACCTCCGTAGCCGTTGCCGACGGGAGGTGGGTCTGCACCTGTGCTACCGTCGTGCCCCCGGCACCAGGAACCTCGATCGTTACGCCGTGGTTGCCGCCGCCGGCTGTCAAGCCCGAAACACAGGCGCTGTAGTTGTCGCGACAGTCGTTCACCGCCGAGATGCATGCCGCCGTGTTCTTGTAGGATGTCGGGACAATCGGGAAAGGATAGTACGAGTTGCTCACGAAGGAAGCTGTTGCTGTCGGTCCGCCGCCGGGGGCCACTCCGGTACACGTCGCTCTAGAATTACATCGTCAATCACATGCGTCCTGGTGAAAGGGAAAATAAATGACGTACGATTCAGGACAGCATGCGGCGCTCTGGTGCGCATCCAAAGAGCACTTCTGGCCGTTCTCACAACATGCGCCGGCGAACTGTTCTCCCCTGTCTTCGCAGCTGAAGTAGTTGGCTGGACATGTAACGTCTCTCCGATGGATGGGGAAGAACTCGAGGGCGTCGGAGTAACCTAGGGGATCGACTAGGTCGGCTAGAACCGTATGTATAGCCGAAGTAGCAATTGTCGTCGCGAAAATGGCCCTCATTCGCCGGCGGTTGTGCGATGTTAACCGCATGATGGGACGGAATTCGAAGAGGAGAAGGAGAAAGTGTAAAGAACCAGAACAACTAGAACGGATAGGTAGGTAATGTAGATACTAACGGGTTCCAAATCGCCGTCAAGTAAAATAGCTCTAGTGATAATGAAGAAGTTGTCGGCAAAGACCGGCAGAAGGACGGATTGTTGTGCTCAGTCAGCTCTGCCACCTCACTTCAGGATCGAGCTGGTCAATCAAAACGATGCCTAGGATGTAGATGGTGGATCATCTGCAAGATGATGTGTTTCCTTTAGGTATTTTTGCGAGTCTTATTAGATAAACGAAAAGTTATATAGGTATTTGTGTCCGCTGTAGCAGTCGGTACTTGGCAGGCTAATATGTACCTTCCTAAAAACGAGGTCGAATCCTGCGAGACACACGTACGGACGAGTAGGTGGAATATATTGTTTCCCGTCTTCGAGCAAAGTGCTTATTAACAGACAATGAGCTGGCAGCTAAAACCTGTCAGCATACAGTACTACCTAAGTACATTGTAGAGGATGATGGACGACATCATATCCAATTACCTTGCACCATTTGGGCGCCATTCGTCTTGTTCGCCCGGCAACCGACCACTAATTGAAGTGAAAGTAGGGGGTGCTATTCAATGGAGGGGCTATGGCACCAACCGGTTGGAGTAAGTATTGGGGCACCCTAACCTGAATAAGGAGATACTTTGTTCGACACAATAATACGTGTACAAGTACGTTGCGTCCTGCTTTGCAATAGGTATCATATGTCCCTTGAACAATGTTTCAAAAGCAGAGGAAAAAGTGAATTTGGTATCCTATTTGCATGTGCCAACTTCCCTTTCAAGAGGATATCACAACTCACTTCTTGCAAATACAGTGTTTATAAAACTTCACACCGTATTATTACAGTAAGTCTGTGGTCTTGATCTACCCCTGAGAAAGTTACGGGGCTGCTAGCAGCGGGGGCAGCGCAGCCGTTAATTCTCAGCCTTAAGTTAAATCTGTATACTGTTCGGTACCTAGGCACTGTATATAATACATCCGTTGAATTTTCCAGCCTCATAGCAATTCTCATATACGTACATGCATCTCATTACATGAATTGCGTTCCGGAACAAGAGAGATATCAAGTCCCTACGATATTACACCTACTAAATAAGAGCAGTAACTGCTGGAAAACAGACCCGATAAAAAAAGCCTAATGAGTTCATTTGGCAGTCCAGGCTCAGGTCCCTATACTGGAAAACCTGTTCCGTAAGTCGTGAAACCTCAACCTCCTTTTACAAACAACACAACGTCTGACTGATCTGCCTGTCATATTTAGTCCAGAGCGTGGTAGCTTCCCTCTTGACCACGATGGTAAGGAAGAAAGCTCAACAAACTTGCCAATATTTTAAACCTCGCCAGTGCTGATTCTCTTTCTCCCTCAGGCGAATGCAAACATGTCATGATACGTTATTTATCATGTATAAAAAAAGTGAAAGGCGTCAATGACGAAGAATGTCGGAACCTGGCCAAATCCTATCTGGCATGTCGAATGGACCGGTAAACACTCATTCATACACCTACTTAGTCTCAGGATGCACGCACTAGATACTGATGTCCCAACCTTAGGAATCTCATGGCTAGGGATGAATTCAAAAATTTAGGCTTTGCCGAAGAACCTAGCCCGAAGTCTGCAACGCCGACAGCGACACCGAGTTCTGGAGGCGGCGATGCTGCAAGCTCATAGCTCAAGGGGTTTTATCTGTAGTCTATAATTTGAGCTTTTGAAGCACACCACCCACAGGCAATAAAAACAGGCGGCGCGGACTCGGGCTTAACATGTACAATTGAGCCGCTTGCATGTGAAAGAAGTATAGCACTAAGTAAGGACCTACCTAAGGTTAGTCGAAATTCCTGCTTAGATAAGAGTGTGTAATAACAATTGGTTTGCTTTTTTTGCATTTGTGTGTTTCTCTCAGCAGCGATTCATCTCATAGGTTATCCAACCTACATTATATCTTATATTGCCAAGTGGGATGAACAAATCACTGATAGTATAAAGTTGCGGGACACTTTTCTCGGCAATATGTCAGCTCATGGAGGTTAGAACTTAGATAGGTTAGGTTAATATGCTCGTAGGCTCGGTTAAGCAAGCCTCTTTTGTAAACGTAGATACGAGTAAATGGGTAAAATTCTTCTGGCCTCATTTAACCGCTTCTACTTGTAGGTATTCTTGAGGAATTTTTTTAATAAGTGTTGTAGGTTAGGTAATCTAACCGGGGATTTTGACCAGATAAACAAGCCTACACGCAGGTTTATCTGGAATAGGAGTTAATAGTACTGCAAGATTTCATATAATTCTTGACTAGGTATTTACTTACATGCTTTGGCTACGTGTCTATCTACGTAGCCTACGAGTGATCTCTACGTGTAGGTATTTCAGTTGTTCCCCTTTACGGTTTGTTCGGCCACAAGTCCCGCCCAATGCCGATGGAGGGAGAAAGAGCTACCTCGGGAGTGTGGGGGTCCATTTGGGATGGACAAATGGAGGGTTCTAACCGGTACCAATCGGCATCAGGCCCCTCTCAACCACTGCACAGGCTGCTGTAGGCGGTACCTAGATCCTGCCCCCCGGCATCTGCTCAATGGAATTTCCCACGTTCAATAGGTACAGTACACGTTACATAATGCGTTATGTTGCATGTTGTTGGCTGTTGGCCCAAAACTTGAAGTTTTGCTTTGGAGTAAGTTTGGTATACGGCTTAGGTCACATCAATTGTCGAATAGTATTCCTGATATGCGCCATATGACTGCTCTTTGAGTGAACCTAATGCACAACCTAAAACCCGGCCTGTCTTGTCGTGGGACTCATCAACATGACGTTATCGCAAACCGCGGCAGATGTATTTGGGCGGTTTCCCTCTTCTAGAATTATTATAGTCTACTCGTATTGAGGGTATTGGAAAATAATTGATAGGTTAGGTACCTAAATCTACTTAACCCGCCGGCGTACTTAACCTTTTAGTCTAAGGTTACCCTAGTATCTACGTGTATGCTCTAGTAGGTAGTCTACGGAGCCTTCTTGGAATCTTGGCCAGAACTTCTGTTGTTCTTTTTCTTGCACCTTCTCTCATGTTTCTTTTCTTCTGTTACACAGACTAACGGAGGTGAAAATACTGAGTCATCCATGCAACCGATGGATTGATAAGATACCACACTCGCCTTGGAATTTAAACTTTTACGTTCTACTCTATATCAACCACAAAGTCAATTCGGCCGATCAGCCAGTTCTCATACGTCCAGCACCTGCAACATTCAACATTGCAGCTCTCAGCTGCGAGTAGACGAAGTTCAACACATTTCGTCATCTCAACTCAGCTGCCCGCCTCCCGTTTGCGACCGTCCGTCCGTGTCACAAACCATACATTGTGTGGCCAATCACAATGAGTTCGTCTGCTGACAACCCTGCCGCTGAACTGCGTCGCAGGCAGCTCGGAGACGAAGATGGCAGGAGCAGAACCCCTCACGAGTATGCGGGGAACAGCAAACCGAATGCTGATGACGAAGACAACCACCAAAAGAAATCTGCGGCTCCCGAGCCTAGAAAGACATATGGCCGCACCCATGAGGGAAAGGGTGAGTAATTGACAACCGACGAAATGGGGCTAAATGAAGGACAGGTTTAAAAAGAATTGTGCTGACGTTTTCTGCCTTGGTTATTTCATGTCGCAGTCTTTGTAGTTCCAGTTACTCACGACAGGATACCGCAGATGCTTGATCCTAGAAAACCCAAGAATGTAGGCGACATTATAGTCTTATCCATCCTCGCTGCTCACATTCTTGCTCTTTACCTCTTGCCCTCGCCGCTGGACAAATACGTATTTGCCCTCGTTTATCTCTTCTGGCGTGCCGCCTACAATGCCGGCATTGGTATACTGCTGCACTGGCAGTCTAACGACAACACCCTTGTTTGCTGGGCCCGTAAGTATCAGCTATTTGAGCCGCCCTCGACGGGGAAGAACCCGCGGCCATGGCTCTACAACCTGCTGAAGCGTGAATCCGAGACGGAGATCCATAGCGAGTTTGACTTTGACAATGCCCCGATCGAGTACAACACCTGGCTGGTCTTCCGCCGCTTTGTCGATCTCATTCTCCTGTGCGATTTCGTGTCGTATGGCCTATTCGCCATTGCCTGTACGCACACACCGGCGGGTGAGCATCTGCCTATAACCATCATCCGATGGACCATGGGTCTGGTCATCGTCGGTTTCAACTTTTGGGTCAAGGTAGATGCCCTCAGAGTTGTCAAAGATTATGCCTGGTACTGGGGCGACTTCTTCTTCCTTGTCGACCAAGAATTGACCTTTGACGGCGTTTTCGAAATGGCGCCTCATCCCATGTACTCGATTGGATACGCCGGCTACTATGGAATTTCCATGATGGCCGGGAGTTACGCTGTTCTCTTCATCTCCATTTTTGCTCATGCTTGCCAATTCGCTTTCCTCGTTCTCGTCGAAAACCCCCACATTGAGAAAACCTACAACCCCCCAGCCCCTCGCAAGCGTTCTGAGAGCCAGGTATCAGCACTCTCTGAAGCGTCCGCTCTCGAAGAGACCCCCGCTTCACCGGTTGATCAACCCTCCTCGCCCAAGGAAGTTCATCATCTACTGGGCCTGCAAAACATCGACCTGTTCCGAAATACCGACTATTCCACACTCCTACTCGTAGTATATCTAGGCACGTTGGCTGTAGTCACCCCGGAAACTCCATTCTGGCAGTTCCTCTTTGTGGTGCACGCGCTCATGTGGCGGATCTGGTACTCGGTCGGTCTCGGTTCCATTCTCCACCGCCAGTCGCAGGACAAGATGTGGACTCGCCATTTCCTCAAATTTGGAGATACGACGAATGAGGCGTGGAGGCAATGGAAGGGCATGTATCACATCTCCCATATACTTTGCTATGTCTCATTCGTCGTGGCTTGTTGGAAGATGTACTCCGTTCCTGTCGACTGGAGCTACGGCTATGTTCTCCTACGCCATGTCATCGGCGCTAGTCTCGTCGCATTACAGGCCTGGACTGCCGTGAGCATCTACGAGTCACTAGGGGAATTTGGGTGGTTCTTCGGAGACTTCTTCTTCGACCGTGGCGTCAAGCTCAATTACACGTCCATCTATCGCTTTTTGAATAACCCCGAGCGAATCATCGGCACAGCAGGTCTATGGGGCGCCGCTCTGATTACCTGGAGCAAGTCGGTCTTCATCCTGGCGCTGGCAAGCCATCTCCTCACGATCGGATTCCTTGAATTCGTAGAGCAGCCCCACATGCGGAAAGTCTACGGCGAGAACATCCGAAACGAAGCCGGCCTTACGAGGTTCATCAAGCGCTCGCTACCCCCTTATGTCGTGGAGTGGCAGAGCAGTGTAGACAGAATTATGGACCAGACCTCGCAAGTGGTCGAAGAGCTCCTGGACGCAGCTCGCCCGAAACTGGCCGCCGGTGTCTCGACCATTGTCCGAGATACTACTGCCCTCTTCAATAAATATCCTGCTCGGCTTGCCATGGGAAAATCGACGCCAGATCTGACGACTTTTGACCCTAAATATTATACGGTCACGATCGAAGGCGAGAGTTCTTCTGGCTCCGCGCTCACGGAGAGATCTAGCGGGAAAGAAGGAACGGCCGGCAGGTTCCCCGGTGAGCAAAAGGCCCTGATTTACGAATACGGTGCTCCTGTCAAGGTCAAGTGGACGGCGCCGGCAAATCACAGTAAGAAGGACTGGATCGGGTTGTACATGGTTGCCGATAATCAGTCAAGGGAGGTCACAGATGTTCCCTCACTCGGCCGCTGGATTCCAACCAGCCCCGGTGAATACGAGTCCACCACGGCGGATAAGGGAATTCTCACAGCCGACGTGCCTGTCAAGACAAGCCGAGAGTCGGATGGGGTCAAGATTGTCAAAGGCGAGATGATCTTTTCCGGCGACAAGCTCTGGTGGACACAGGGTGTGTACGAGTTCCGGTATCACCACGATGGGAATCACACCGTGATGGCCATCTCCCAACCATTCGAGGTCCACGTGACGAGATTTAACGATGACGATGTCCCTTCGGGTGCAGACTCGTTAGCAAACTACCAGAACGAGGTTGAAGCGTCTCTTCTCCCCGTCGTGCAAAACTGCCTCGATCGCGACCCGGACATTGCGCCTAGCAAGGCTACCGAGCCTTGGGGTAGTCACGTAGAACGTGACAGCAAATACGCAAAGAGAACCGTGTACGCCATCCGACAGATGTTTGGTATTGAGTTCGCACCGGCGGTTGTGTCTGCCGATGGCAATATAAGAAACCTTGCATGGAGAATATGTAGCGCGAAGCAAGTTCTGGTAAGTTCTCCTATGGGTGGTCTTCTTGGAACAATAAATCGAGTGGTGCACGGCTCCGGTGGACGTGTACATTTAGGGGAAGTACTAACGTTTCGTGAAATAGGCACCTTATAGCATGTCTAACTCCAAGGGCTCAGCCACACCAGGGTCCGAGAAGCTATGAAACCCACGAAAAAGAAAAGGGTTAGAGATGAAAGGTGGATTACAACCATTCGTATGGTAACACGATGACGAAAGGCAATAGAGAGAAAACCTACGATACATCAGCAATCAACACTCCCGTCAAAATTCCGATGCAGATTAAGTCATTGGACCTGCCCATTAGTAAGCCCTTGTGACTTCTAAATCCTTTTACAGCCATCAAACACCTGCATTTGACAGGTATATGGCCCAACAACGTGTAACCTAACTGAAAGTGCAAGGGAAACGTCGACTAACCTAAATTATATGTATTGTTAATAAAGCGTCTGTCCTCCCTGTGCTCTTCCTACAATTTGAAAGTATTGCTCAACCGCCGCAGTCTTTTTGGATGTTACTATATTTACAAAGTAAGCTAGGGCCGGGCTGTCGCTCAGCTAACCTAAACCTTGTAGCATAACAAATACCTACAGGAAATTCACATTATATAGGAGAGTTGTTAGGGGGTGGCACATATAAAAAGGAAAATAACAAAATTGAAAAATATCGGCCGCTTTACTTGTAGTAGATCTTCTTATATCTACGAGTAGCAAGCACTTTAAATACGAGTACACGCGGTAATGTTACGTATAGTGGAAGGGGCGAGGCATATTGGGCTGAGAGAAGTGGCGTGTTGTGTAACCACCGCTACCAACACATCATTGGTCTGCTCATACAAAAACTGCACTTCTACCAGGTACGAGTACCTATCTAGATCTAGCCTCATTTTATTTTTATTGTACAGCCTCCATTATGCCGTCGGCCAAGTTCTGCAGCTGCCCAACCGGAGTATTAAAATGCGTTTGCCTTAAGTTTGGCGGTCAGAATACCTACCTACCTACCTACTACCCTACCACGCCTACCTAAAGTACCTTAAGATATCTACCTACTTTACTCATTATTATCAGTTCCTCCACGGCTCCCATTGACCGATGAAACCAATACAAGAAGCTAGTTAGCAAAATACTCTACTCGTCCCATCAAGAGAGAGATCGTCGCAGATAATACACCAGTAGCTGTACAATATGCGATTATCTAAATTCGAACTCGAATCCGTTCTCGGCTCTCTAAAGAGGTAGATCGCCGTCCTCTTGGATAGTACTGCCCATGGAACCTTACTAAAATACTCTGCAGTATATGTGAAACTGGAGACTACTCAGATCTTACAATATCTTGTGGCGAGGACAAATACAAGGTACATAAGGCCGTGCTGTGTCCACGGTCCGAATTCTTCGCTGCCGCTTGTCGAGGGCCATTCAGGGTTAGCGACGCCAAATGAATTCCACGTCAAACAACGGTCGGCTAATGGTAAATATAGGAAGCTCGCGAGAACCACATAGATCTGTCGGAAGACGATCCCATCGCCGTAAAATCCATGATCCACTACTTCTACGAATTCGGTTACCCTACTACTACCACTGACACCGCGGTCAAATGCTCAGCCCCGAGCGAGGATTCGGAGAATGTCACATGCATCGAGCACCCAGCTAGGAAAAGGAGAAGAACCGAGCCCGCGAGCCCGGAACCCGCTGCTGCTCTTATACAGCACGCGAGGGTCTACGCCATCGCAGAGAGGTACGCTATCTCCGGGCTTAAAGAACTGGCGACTGAAAGGTTCTGGTACGCTGCTATACATCACTGGAACACGCCCGAGTTTCTGAATGCCGCGCAAGAAGTCTTCGATAGCACAGTTGAGACCGATAGAGGATTGAGAGACATTGTTATCCAAACCATGTTTATCCGCCCCGAATTACTCGACAAAGAAGAGGTAAGGACTGTTCTCCGAGAGTCGAGCACCATGGCATATGAGCTTCTCATGCATGCCCACTCGGGATCCGCCTTCACGATGCCTTGCCCTGATTGTACATTTGGCGGCAACAACCGACCTGTCGTCATATGTTGCGATGACTGTGATCATATCTACAAGGCTAAGCCTCGCGATCCCGTCGGCACCTTAGGGAACCCGTTCCCGTCGGGATAGGATTGCTCGCCCTAGGTAACGGAAGAGGCGGGGAATTATTAGTGTTCTCTTTTTCACATGAAGAGATGTTGGAAAGGGGGTGATTTCGTAATCGTGTGTTATACAAGGCGTTTAGTCAACGTGTGTCATGTCATAGCTTTTAAACTTGACAAAATTAATAGTTGTTCAATAATAAAGCATGTAAATCGCTGAGTTAAGAGGTAGGCACGTAGACGGGCCTAGGTTAGGATATCTAGAGTCATTAGTCATCTTGTATTTTCCTTCAACATTGTCATTTAGAGTGCATCTTATCAGGGGATGAAAAGATTAGTATTTGTAGATAAAATTGTTACCTTGGGTAGGCATACGTTGTACATTTGTAGTTACATGGCTTTACATCATGTTATACACTTCTATAAAGTAGATAAGTTATAAGAAAACATGCTTTATACATGGCTACATGCCTCTCTCTCTTTTTAATTTGTTTGTCTTCACTCTTACTTTAGTTGAGCTTGCTAGGGAATGGGTAGGTATTGTGTTACCTAGCCAACATCCCCTTTTTAAAATACTATTGTAAACACGGAAGGTTAGACGGCTATTGAAGGGACAGAACAATAAGCTTAAGTAAGATATGCACCTAGGCGATCTACCTAACCTAGATTAAAGTTTTCCCCGGCGCCCTGTTCACAATACCGAGTACACGTACGTACCTACCATTTGACTCTGCAAGGTACCCCTCTATCTTGGATATCTCCCTCCATTTTAGTTACGCTAACAACCTTATCGCAAGGAAGTTGCCCCTCCCCCACCAAAACACAACAGAACAACAGCCCACATTTTAGTCTAGTTTAGGTACTTACCTAACGATACTGCCTAGATATTTGACAACCCCCCCTTCTCAAATAGCAAACCAGACATCGGCGCAACTGGTGTATATCGCTTCTTTTCTGGTTCTTTCTTTTATCGCTATAATATTTCTGCTGCCCTTGCAGATATTACCAAGAACGGAGCTTTAACCAGTCTAAATCGCTTCGCTTCGCTACTAGTATCATCATCACAAGCGCGCCCAAAAAACCATGGCTGTCGGTTCAAAGGTCTTCTCGATCGGGGTAAAGGGCCTCAAATTCGAGAATGCCCAAGACTTGGACCCCCATATCAAAGAGCTCGTCGACATGCAAGATGTGGAAGAAGCAGATCTCTCCGGCAACAGTCTTGGTGTGGACGCTTGCAAACGCCTCGGCGAAGTATTAGCTACGAAAAAGACACTCAAGGTAAAGCCCATCAGTCCTTTTTTTTTTTTTAACTTTGGGGGGGGGGGGGGGGGGGGGGGGGGGGGGGGGGGGGGGCGGGGGGGGGGGGGGCGGGGGGGGGGGGGGGGGGGGGGGGGATGGGGGGGGGGGGGGGTTGGGGGGGGT
>MU401505.1:165224-192039 GCA_022579005.1 Poronia punctata | reverse complement strand
GCACCCCCCCCCCCCCCCCCCCCACCCACCCCCCCCCCCAACCCCCCCCCCACACCCCCCCCCCCCCCCCACCCCCACCACCACCACCACCCCCCACACCCCCCCCCCCCCCCCCCCCCCCCCCCCCCCTTCGTTCGGTTAAATTGAAAAGGCGAGAGGAGTCAGGATCGACCCTCGAGAGTCCCCTCCTATAGGACCTCGCCGATAATCTTGGCGGCCTCTCTGTACGTCTGCAACAACTTTTCGCATTTTTCGCGCTCCTTCTTCACCCCGTCATCTTCGTACAGCAACTCTTCGAAGAGAGATTCCTTGTACAGATCGCTGACGAGTCGGTTTTGCACAACATCCTTGCAATGATTAACGAGGAGATGCATAACAGCTTTAGGAACTTGGTCAGCGATGGACTCGCGGACAATATTGAAATAAGAGGAGATGAGGGCACGGATGAGCTCGGTTTCCATCGCCTCCCGCTCCGTCAGAGCAGGCTCGACATTCTCAACCTATTTCAACGTTAGCATGAGTATCAGCCTGCCGAACAAAGCGCTATTGGGGGAGGGATACTTGCCGTTTGTAGGCCTAGGTTGAACCCGGCAGCGGTAGGACTCTCTTCTTCGCGGATTAGAGATGATGCTGTGCTAGGACGGAATGGCAGTTTATCTTCGACACGTCTGATACTCTGGCTGAAGGTGGGTTCGGTAGCCTGGCTAACATGTCGGGGCAGTGGGGACGGGGCTCCGGCACCGGCTGGCTGGTTCGTGCCATCCTTTCCGAAGAAATAGGTTAGGAACGAGTCTCTCGAATTGCCGACCGGCTGGGGGTTGAACCGGCTAGGCGAGCTCGACCGTACGCCATTCATGGCTCCCACGATGCTTCCATTTTCTCGGACAGCCGGCGACATGCTTCGGTGAGCCTTGTGGGCTTGCTTTCGGGTCTGAGACGACTCAGTCTTTTGAAGAGCGCCCTCTTCCTCCTCTTCCGGAGTCTCGGTACCGTTAGGCGCCAGCTCTTTGAGCCGCTTCTTCTCTCGTCTTTCCCTTTCCTCCTGTATAAACTTCTTCCGCTCACGTTCCTGTTTAGCGGTAACAACATGACTCATTGCCGCAGCCGCTCCTAAGAAGTTTGGATGGTTCGTGTTGATGTACGCGCGCTGAATCGAAATCAGAGACTCTACGTATGATGAGGCGGGGCCTAGTCTTTCACGTAGAAGGTCCGATACCACTTCGATAAGTTTGGCCTGGAGTCTGGGGAAGCGGGAGAGTTCCGTCGAGCCACATGTATGGCATATCTTGATAAGTTCCTCATACACGAGCTCCACGCAACGCTGGCTCGGAATTTCAAGCAGCTTAATCTGTGGCTTAACCAACAGGTCGAATGCCATTTCTGGCACAAACAAACTGGGGCGTGGACCAGTGGAGTTGCGGATGGCAGTCCTAATATCCAAAGCGGACAGATTAGACGTGGGGTCGATAGATTCCAGAGAACTGCCAAACACCGAGTTGAAAATGTAGTAGATTCGCGCGCCGCCAGACAGTTCCTTTGTTGAAATCTCAGTCGATGTTCCGTCGATAGACGAGATAAAAGACGTGGCAAAGCGAGTCATCAGCTGGAGGATCATCGAACCTCTGTGCTCTTTCCCGCTAAAGTGCATGTCCCCGTAGCTCGCAAGTTCTTGTTGTGTCTGGCCCATCAGGGTATTCAGACGGGCTTTAATGTCGGGAAGACGTTCTCGTATGTGGGCCATAAGGGTCGTGTTGAGTGTCTTGGCCAGAAATTGCGTTCCGCATCGGGGTGCGATGTTGCGGTACGCTGGATGATGGCGAAAGAACTCAGCTTCGGCCTTGAGAGCCTCCTCCATTGGTCGGTTGCCTTGGATATCTTGTTGTGACCGGTTGACCACTCCTACAAACCCCAACTTAAGAGGATAAACACGTCCGGAAAGAATGTCGAGAGCGTTCGTGCCGTGGTCCATCAGGTCTACTTTGGTGAGGACGCCGATGGTCCTACGGCCTAACGGGTCTACATGCCTGGCGAGTTTCAAAGCTTCTGAATTAACAATGTCGACATTTGCAGGAGACACAGCAAGTATGATGCTGTTTGGTTTCGCAATGTACTCGGAAATCAGCGTTCTCGTCTGCTTTTCGATATCGGCCGGTTGGTCACCAATAGGAACCTGGGAGGATCTCATCAGCCATGTCAAATTTATTGGTTGTGCATCTGAGATTAGAAAGGGGGCAGTACCTTTGTGAGACCGGGCAGATCGACAAGAGTAAGGTTCAATACATATGGTGAATAGATCTTAAGGTTAATAGGTTGTCTAGTGATGCCCTTATTAGTGCCCGCGACACGAGTTGTCTCGTTCTCGATCTCGCGCTTGACGTCGCCAAAATCTGTGAAGCGACGGCCTGGTATATGATGGAATTCGGCCCACTCAGAGCGGCGCGCTTGCGTTGGATTCCTGTAAGCCGCGTGCGCGTCTGATTCGGGTTCATCGTCCTCGACGTTGATCAGTTGTAGAATCAGTGGTCGTCGGGTTACGATTCCGCTTCCACGGGGCAAGAAATCCCGGCCAACAATGTTTTCGAGGACGGAGGACTTGCCGGCCGACTGAGATCCTACTACGACCTAGAAAGCAAATTGATAAGGTAAGCACTCGGAAGTTGGATGCAGAAAGGCCCAGGTAGGTGACCCAAGGTATAGGCGTGGAGACGGGGCGGCGGACATACAATTTGAGGGAGATCGAGAGAATCGGACCCGATCGTATTGAAGACCAAGTCCTGGAGTTGGTTGACAACCCGCAACAGGTCATCTCCGAGAGCCGCCATTGCCAATCAAGCAGAAGAAGCAAGCCAAATGTAACTAATGGCTCAATCCAACACTGGTAGGCGGGGGCTGCGGTAGTTCGTCTTCTGTAGATGCTAGCAACGCAAATCTCTTAAACTTCGCAGTAAGGTATTGGCCTCTACGGATGAGTTGCCAGCTGGCTGGACGCAAATGGTTGTTGGTTGGGAGGGAAGCGGTTCTCGCGGCATGCACCTGACAGACAATAGCATATGGGTAGGAACCCTCGCGATCCTCGGGTGTGTGGTTGAAACACCAGAACAACAAATGTTCAGAATTGATTTAGATAAGATGTGGTTCGTGAAGTCCGATGGAACTACGCAGGATGCCGTAGGGACTCTTTGGGCTAGTTTAGTACCTAACCTAGGTAATGTATGTAGATTTGGTTCCAAGTTTTGCGATTAAAACGCACAGTACCTGACCAGCAGTAGTTTATGTCATACTACATAATGTACTGGTAAGTCCAAAAATACAGGGATATTCACACAACGGAGATTCACGGTTCGGCTTGGAACTTGGCGGCATATACTCTTAGGTACATATGCACTTTGTTATTGAATAAGCATTGCACATGTCAGTAGACCAGGTTGGACACGTCAGTCAGGATTCAGGAACCAGACACAGGACTTTCTACGAGTAGGTACTTATCTATCTCGGTACAATAAGGATACACACAACGTGTATATAATGAGATACCAGTACAGAAACCAACTCAGACCGCCGGCGGTCTAACATCCCCGAGACTGGCCCGGCCGTGTACCCGGGTAGATGCATAAAATGGCACTCTACAAGCATGTAGAGAACAATACACCTCTTAACTAACCTACAAGTACCGAACCTACTCAGAGTTGGATATAGTAAAGGTAGCAGGTATGTGCAGGAATATTTAGTTTACTGTACTATAGCGACAGGTCTATTGAGATGCCAGCTGGAGTTGTGCGAAAACATGGCGTAGGTGGTCATACCGTAGGCTCAGTATGCTAGGTATTAGCAATACGTGTAATAATCAGCAAGTTTTAGTAACCCTCATGCTGGGAACCCTCGTATATGAGCTAATATTTGCCGAAGTCTGCGAACAGCAGGAAGACCATGCGCTGGTGTCTCTTCCGGGCTTGTTGAAATTGTTTGCAGTTCTTGGCGTGCTGCCACGACAAGCGGATTCAAGTCCCCCCAGACCTCAGGCGTATATGATGAGAGGACGCCCTCCCACTGCTGTATCCATAAATTCCGAGCTTCAGTGGCATCCGAAACTCCTAAATGACCTGCCAGCTCGCGATAGTCTTCCCTACTACTAGGGTTTGATACAAAATTAGGAACAAAGCTCAACGCGTCGTCCCAGCCTATGTGTCTCGGTGACTTCTCTCCAAACAAGGCCGACTGCAGCGCAGTAAGTTCCTCGCCTGTCATGTTCAATTCGTCCTCAGTATCCTCAATAGGTTCGGCATTGAGGAGATCAACAACCTCGGAACCGTCGTTCATGGCAGCAACTACAGCATGGGGAACAGGCAAAGATGTACTGTATTGGCCTGAACCACTTCCAGCAGACTCAGCTGCTGGGTCCTCACTTGTTGCCAGGAAGCTTGAATACCCCTTCTCGTCAGAAATGCCGCTGCTCTGTGTAGATTGGGATCTAAATGTAGCTCCAAGCGGTCCGCTGGCGCCCGGCCGGCCTCCATGGGTTACTCGTGCCGTTTCGTGGAGCGCTATATTCGAGCCGTGGCTCGCATGTGATGATCCGGCCTTGCCAGATGTCAAGGTACTGGCACCAAATTGTCCATGATTTGGATCGTTAATGAGTCCTGACGATAAACTTGCAGCCGATGACACCATGCGAGAGAAACCAGACTCTGAATGTGAACTGGAATCTGCTATCCCGCGACACTCGTCAGGCTCCATGTGTGGGCCCGGCGAAGATGCGCGAGGGGATTCTTTCTGTTTCCCCTTCCCCTTCTCGGCATCATGATCGCTTCTCCTGTCCATCCCTGCAAATGTGGAGCTAAGTGTTTTATAGAGAAGATGGCGGTTGAGTTGGCCTCGTCCATGTGACCGGAGATGCTTCCATAGTGAGAAAAAGAAGACTTGAGCTAGCTAGGCATCACGATCCTCGGTAAACTAGACCCTTGTAAGTGCATATGGCAGTTTATGACAATAGGTAAGATGAAGGTTGCAACACTTGATTGTGTGCTTCTGGTCCTACGGTGCCAACGTGGTTTAACATACTAATTAAAGTATGTAAACTTGTATTAACTAGTATAGAAGACCTATTAATATATTGTATATA
Organism: Poronia punctata; assembly: GCA_022579005.1. Classification (NCBI taxonomy): domain Eukaryota; kingdom Fungi; phylum Ascomycota; class Sordariomycetes; order Xylariales; family Xylariaceae; genus Poronia; species Poronia punctata. The sequence continues at coordinate 186,920 of MU401505.1, read as the reverse complement.
AAGTAAAATAAAAAAAAAGTATTTAAAGGTTTAAAATATATAAAATGTAAGTAAATACTATATTTAGTACTTATTTTTAAATATTTTATATTGTTTTTTATATATTAGTACCTTTATTTTATATAGTTTACTTATTTTTATAACTAATAAATTTATATTATTTTTTTTGCTAGCATAATTATTTTTAATTATGCTTTTATACTTATTACTACTATTATAAACTTTATTGCTACTTTAACTACTTTAATTAATTTTAGCTAGCGTTAATAGTTTTTTTTATTTTATTATAGCATTATTTTGCTTACGTATTATAAGCTTTTTATAAAGTAGCTATTTTTTAAGTATATTAAAAATAAATTAGTATTATTATATTTATTTATTAATACTATGCTTTTTAAAGTTTAAAGTTAATATATATTGCTTAAATAATAATTAATAATTACTTAAAAGCTATTATAAAAAAGTTTAGCTTTGTACGCTTATTGCTATACTTATAATATTTAATTTTTAGTGCTATAAGTATAAATTAAACTTTTTTTTTTATAAGTAAGCTTAAATTTAATTTTAAAACGTTATTATGCTATTATACTGCTAGCGTACTATTAGTACTTTATAATAAAGCGCTAGCTTTTTTTATGCTTTTTACTTTTTTTTTTTAATTAGTTTATAAATATATTTAGCATATTTTATAGCGTTTATATTTTAAAGCAGCTTAGTACTAAATAAAAAAAAATAACTACTATAGCTACTAAGCTTAAGTACTTAATTATATATTTATATTATAAAAGTAAGTAAAGTAAATAAGTTATAATACTAGTTTATTATAGCTTTATAAAGTATAATTTTTTTAAAGTTTTTATTAACTTTTTTAACTTTACTATTACTTTATAAATATAGTAGCGTTATAAGTTTAAAAATAAACTTATTAAATTTATATTATTTTATTAATTTTATACTTATAAAGCTAGCGCTATTATTATAAATTTATTTTTTTAAAAATTTAAAAGTATAGCTTATTTTTATTACTAAAAGCTTAGTATTAACAAATCTTATACTTAGTATAATTTTTGCTTTTACTTATAATATAGTATATTTAATATAAATAAGCATATTTTAATTATTTATACGTATATAGTTTATTGCTTACTTTATAAACAGCGCTAATAAAATAATTAGCTAAAAGTTAAGTAGTTAAGTTATTAGTAGCTTTATAAGTTAGCATAAAGCATATTTTGCTATAACTTGCTATATAATAAAAACTATTTTAAAATGCTAAAAAGCTTTGCTTATTTTATAAGTTAAAATACTAATACTTAAGTAGCTAAAATATTTATATAATTTATAACTTTTTTATATTAAATTTTTAAATTTAAATATTTTAAGTAGCAATACTACTTAGCTTATAATGCTTATAATATATAAAAACTTATTAAAAACGCGTTAAAAGTGCTTTATTTTATAAAAGCGTTTTTTATATATTATAAAGTGCTTATAGCTTTATTTAAAGTTAATATTTTTAAGCAAATTTAAGCTATACTAAATATGCTTAAAAATAGCTTATAAATTAAGCTTATTAAGTTGCTATAATAATATTATTTTTAGTGCTATTTTATTATTAACTATAGCTTTTTTAAGCTTTAATAGCTAGTTAGCTAATATGTTTACTTTATTTAGCTTATATATTATTTAAATTTTATAATATTTTATAGCATTAAAAAATTAAACTATTTATATAAGTTGCTTTGCTTTTATTTAAATAAGCGTTAGTAACTAATAGTTTATTTAAATTATTATATTATTGCTTTTAACTTAGTAATGCTAGTGTTACAAGCTAAGTATAATAATAAAAAGTTTACGTTTTTATATAAAGTATTAAAACTACGTTTTTATAAGCTTTTTAAAGTAGTAAGCTATAAAGTATAGTAATAATTTTATATTATATAAATAAAGCTATATTAAGCAGGCTTTAATATATAAGCTACTTAAATTAAAGTTAATAATAAATAAAAGTTGCTAGTTAAAACTTTAAATTATAAGCATTATAATAATAGCTATGTAAATTTTATACTATACTTTTTATGCTTTTAGTAATAATATTATTAGCATATTTTTTAAGCTGCTTAAAAAAGCAATTAAAAGTGCTAAATAATATATAAAGCAGTATATAAAGTACTTAAAGTATTTTATAGCGTTTATAAATATTTAAATTTTAGTTATAGTTTATAGCATTAAATATTTAAGTACTATAAATACTTTAGCTAAATTAGCTTTAATTTTGTTAGCAAATATATAAAAGCTTAAAAAAACGCTTTTATAAATAAATATAAAATATTTTTATATATTAATTATTATTTTATATTTTATAAAGCAAGCAAACACTTTATAGCTACGTTTATAAAGTTATTTAATTAAATTTTTTTAAATATAAATATTATTTAAAAAGCTAGCAAACTACTTATAATATTTTTTAAGTATTTTTTAAATTAGCGCTTAAAACGTTATAAATACATTATATAGCCTAAATAATATAATAAGCTATTTATAAATATTAAAAAGTGTTATAAATGCAGTTTTTTTATAGTTTTTTTATAAACCTTAATATACTAAAAGCTATTTTTTAAGTTAATAAAAATATATTATTAATAGCTAGCAGTATGCTAAACTTTATTTTATATGTTTAAAAGCAAATATATATGCTTTTTAGTTTATTTATTAACTTTTTAAAAATTGCAATATATATACTATATAACCTTTTTATTATATTTAAAAAAGTTTTTATTTAGTATAGTAGCTTTTAAAGCTTTTTTAAAAGTTAAAAGCGCTAGTAATTTTTATAAACTTTTGCTTTTTTAAATATAAATATTAAAGTAAGCTTTAATAAAGTTATAAAGCATACGTTTTTATAAAAAGCTATACTTTTATAATAGCAGCTTAATAAGTATATTATTACTAATATTAATATAATATTTAGTTTTAGCTATAATATTTATATATTATTTTTTAAAATTAAATAAGCTTAAAAATTCTTTTATGTACTAGTTTAATAACGCTTAGATTTTAAGGTTTTAAAGCGTTGCTTTATAATACTTAATTTTTATTATTAGCTTTACAATACTTAGTATATAAGTTATTGTTAAGGGCATTCTCTTAGCTGGCAAGCCTAACTATAAACAAGGTAGGCTTGCTTATAAAAGTAGCTACCCTTTATACGTAAATTAAAAAAAAAACTTAGTTTTTAATTAATTATTATAAACACTAACTATATGTTAACTTTAATATTATAAACCTATGCTTAATAAGTAATGCTTACTATTTAAGTTTAAAAACTAGTTAGCTAAAAAAAACATAGCATGCTAAGCAGTAAAGATAACTAGATTGTTGCTTAACGCAATAGTTAACTATAAAAAGAAAAAAGCATACCTTTGTACTTGTTAGCATACTTAGACTACTGCTTTAAAACGTATAAGTAACTGTTACTTTAACTAGCTATTAAAATGTTAATATTGTTTGCTATTAAGCAAAATATAATAATTTTCCTATATAAGTTTAATTAATTACTTTGCTTAATAACTAAACTAACGCTATAACCTGCTAGTAAACAACACTTTTAAAAATAGTATATTATAAACTGCTTACTTTAATATATTTAATAATATATAGCATATTTAGTTTTTTTTATAAGCTTAAATAAATACTAACTTTATTAAAAAAGCTAAGCAAATTTAGCAGTTTACTATTATATACTTAAAAAAGTTATATATAGCTAAAAAAAGCAAGCTTGCTATTAACTTTATTAAATATATTGCTTAGCTTAATATATTAATAGCTAGTAATATTTTATACGTAGTTTAGCTATTTAAGCTTATTATAAAAAACTACTTAAAATAGTAAATAATTAATAATTACTTTTTTATTACGTTATATAAAACTGTTGCTAAATATATAATAATTTTTTTAAAAAATAGCAAGCTTAATAAATATATTAAACAAAAATAGCTAAATAAGCTTAAAAGCGCGCTTTTAAAAAATTTACAATTGTTAATAATTATAATAACTATGCTATAAAACATAAAAAATATAGCGTTTAAATTAAAAATATTAAAATTAAAAAGTAAAAATGTTTTATATAATAATATATAAAACTATAGCGCTAACTTTATTACTTTTATAAAATAGCTTATAGTTATAGTTAGTAACTTTAAAAAGTATATATAATTAATAAAAATTAAACAAAAGTTATAGCTATACTTAGCAACGCTTATATTAAATATTACTTTAACTATGTTAACGTTTTATTAGTTAAAAGTAATAAACGTTAGTTTTTTTTAGCTTAACGCCTTTGCTAGTAAATTAAATAACTATATTATTTTTTATAATAGCAAATATATTATATATACTAATTTTTACTTATAAATATAAAAAGTATAAAATTAAGCTAATAATTAAGTTAAAGCTAACGCTATAGCTAATAATAAGTAAACTTTGCTAAAAAAAAACACTTTAATATAGTAGTTCTAATAGCTTTTAAATAAAAATTACTACTAATACTGCGTTATATTAAATATGTTTACTGCTGCTATTATATAAAAGTTTAAACTATAGCTTATTAAAGCTGCTACTTAGTTTAATACTTATAAGTATACTTTTAATAATATTATAAAAAGGCAGCTAATTAAAACATATATAATAAAGCTTTTTAAATATATACATATATAAGGCAATACTTAAAACGTGCAGCTTTTTAACAAGTTATAAAACTTATTACTAGCTAAGCTATAAAAGCTAGTTTTAGCGCTTAAAATAAAAAAAATATTAGCATACCTAAATATTTTAAATAAAAAGCAAAAAGCTTTAATAAAAAAGCTGTAATAAAGAAAATAAAAGCGTAATAAACTAGTTAAATACTATAGTAAAAAAAATAATAGTAATAGTAATAAAGCGTACTAAGTAATAAAAAAATATTAGCAAGACTAAAGCTATAAATAATAGCTAGCTTATTATTAATTTTAGTTTAGTAAACAATAATAGCAACGGTTATAGTTGCTATATTGTTGCTAAAGCAAAAATAAGCGCTAAAGTATACTATATAAAAAAAGCTAATAGTAATATATGTTAAAGTAAGCAAACTGCTAACAAAAACTAGAAAAATAACGTTTTTAACGCTTTTAAAATAAGTTATATAATAATAAGCTATAATAATAAACTTAGTATAAACGTTTTAGTTAATAATAGTAAAATAATAATAGTATATATAGCTATTTAAGCAAAACTATAATGCTAAATAGCAAGCTAGATGCTAGCAACAAAATAAAAACTTTAGCTACTAATAAATATGTTTGCTTTAATAAAAGTAATAAAAAAATAAGCATAAAAGCTTATATAGCTATTAAAGGTATTATACTTAATATTGCTTATAATATATACTTTATTTATAATAATAATAATAAATATATAAAACATAATAATAGTTAAAATAGTAATTATAATATATATGCAACTTATAAAAAATGCAAAGTTATTTTTGCTAGCAAAATATAAAGGCGTAAGTATAAATAGTAGCCTTGCTAACAATATATTAAGTTTAACTAAGCAATAGTAAAAGTTAACTTTGCTTTTTTTACGCCTTTTGTTTTTAATATAGTTTAAAATAACTTTTATATTAAAGTAAAATAAATTATTAAAGCAAACTTATAGCTTAGCAGCAATAAGCTAATATAGTAAAAAATAATATACTTTTAGCTTTTTATTTAAATAAACGTTAACGTTGCTATTTATAACGTTTGCTTTAATATAAAATGTTTATATTTTTTAGTAAATAAAAAATAAGTAAAAAGTTTTATAAAAAACTTTATATATAAAGCAATTATGCTTAAATAAGTATATAAAGTTGCATTAAAAACTATAATTTTATAATAAGTTACGTTTAACTTTTATGTACTAAAGCTAGTTAAAAAAGTTAACGCGTTTAGCTATTTTATTATAATTGCAAATATTATTATAAATTTAAAGCTAAAACTGCTTATTAAAATAAACTTTATACTAAACTATAATGTTAAAATTAACTTTATAAAATAAATATATATTTTTTAATTAGCTTATAGTTTAAAAGTTATAAAGTAAATAGAATTTAAGCTGCTAATAGCGCAAAATTTATAAAAAATAACTTTAGCGTACTATATTAGCATTTTAGCTATAACTATAGCGTTTATAAATATTTTTTATATTAATTTGCTTTGCTTAGTAAATAAAAATAATATAGTTATAAAGCTATATTACTTTTATAGCTACTATATAGTAACGTATAATATAATAGTTAATAAGTATAGCTTAAAAAAGGTTATAATTTAAAACTTATATATATAGCTAATAAAAGTTAAAGCAAACAAGCGCCTTAGTAGTATTTAAAAATATGTTAGTAAAAAGCAAACATAACTTGCTAATTAAAATTAAGTAAAGAGCTTTTAAAAAAATAGCATAACTTAAGCTAAATAAAATAACATAATAGCTTACTTTTTTAATAGCTATAATTAAAAGCTAAGTAATAGCTAAAAGTAAAACAAGCCCTAGCTAAAGGTACTATACTAAACTACTTTATTATATAGCATATTTAAGCTATAAAAGGTTAATATAGTAAAATTTAAAAACAGCGTAGTAATTATAGTAAATAATGCTAGTATAGCAAAAAAAGTTAAAAAGGTTTTAAATAAATATAACGTTTTTTATAATAAAAAAGTAGTTTTTATATTTAAAAAATAAAAAATGCAAGTTAATTTAATTAATAAATAGCAAAACTAATTATAAACAGTATAGCTATACTTGCTAAAGCTAAAAAACTAAAAGTTTTTTAATAAAAAGCATAATAAAATATATATTTAAAGTAAATTAACGTTTATAAACAACTTAACGCTAGTAGCTTGCCTAGTTTTTATAGTATAAAAAACTGTTAATAATGTTATAAAAAGCAAGCTAGTAGTTAACTTTTGCTTTTTTAACAAAATTATAGTTTTAAACATTTACTTATTGCCTAGCTAGGATAATATAATAAAAAATATAACAAGTAAACAATATTTTATATTATTAAATATATTTAGTTTTTTTTTTTAGCTTTTAATATATAGTAAATATTATAACTATATAATAATTATTAGCTTAAAAAGGTTAAAATAGTTAAACGTAGCGCTTATAAGTTTTTAAAATACGCTAGCTTATATATAAAAGTTTATAAATTGTTTATTTTTTATATATAAAAACTTTATTTATGCTTATATTAACAATATAATTATTTTTAACAATATAGCAAAAAAGTATTTAAAATACTTTAATACTATACTTAATATTTTTAATAAAGTAAAAGTGCACATTAGCACTACAAAATTATTTATAGCTTTTTTATTAGTTTGCTTTTTAAAATATAATATTAATAGCAATAAAATATTATATATAAATAATTAAATTAAAAAGTTTTAAAAGCTAAAAATGCTAAATATACTAAAAGCGCTAAAAACGTATATTAAAATAGCTAGTTAGTTACGTAAAAATATTGCTTAGTTTAACTATAAAATTAAAGCGCTATAGCTTTAAAAAATAGCGCTAAATATAAAAAGCTAAAAAAAAAAAAGCTTGCTTATAAAAATAATAAAGGCAGCAAAGCAAGCACGCGTAGTAAAAATTGCATTTTAGCTAACTTAAAAAAAAATTAATAGTTAAAACAAAATATAGCAGCACTTATATACGTAATATATTATATACTACTACTATTTAAACAAGCTACTTTTTTTAAAAGTTAACGTATATAAAAAGGTATTTAAGCTTATAGCTTTTTAGCTAAAAAATAAATAAAATAAAGTTTTTATTTTTAGCAAAAATATATTAATATTATAAGTTAAGCTAATTATTTTTTTATTAAAGTTAACTAGCTTAGTTAAAAAAAGGTATAAGTTAACTAAAGCAAAAATAGCAGCGCTTATATAAAGTTATAAAAAGCTTAAAAAAATAGTTTAGTTTAGCTATAGTTTTGTTAACGTGCTTATAAACTATATAGTAACTAAAAACATTATTATACATACGTTATTATAAATAATAAACTTAAACAAAGTAAACTTAAAGCTTACTAACGCTATAAATTACCTATTTTAATTTTTATTAAAAATTTACTATATTTTTAAAATGCTAAACGTTATACTAAACGTTTTATTATAACTGCTTTAAAAGCTTAAAAAGCAACGCTATATAAAAGTAAACTAGTTAAGCATACTAAACAACATTTAAAATAATATAGCTAGTTAGGCGTATATAGCTAACGCGTTTAATATAAAAGCTAATAAAGCTATAGCTACGCTAGTTTTTAGCAACGTTTTTAAAGCAAAAATTATTAAAAAATATAAAATAAACCCTAAGTATAATAAAATAATAAAAATAGTAGTTAAGCGTAAAAAAAAGGCTGTAAACCTAAAAAAAGCTTGCTTAACTTAATTAGTTTAGTACTAAAGCAAGGTTACTTTTTTATTTATAATTAAAAATAAGCTGCTATACTATATTTACATTAATAAGCAAAAAGACTTATGCTTTTTATAGTTATATATTAAGAATGCTTTAAAGCTTGTTTATAATAAAAAGCACTACTTTAGCGTTTAATATATAATTAATAACTTTAAAAGCATTTATATTATTTAAAAAAAAAAAAAAGCTAAGTTATTTATTAAATATTATATAGCATGTTAGTAGTACTAAATTAATTAGCAGCTGCTACCTAGTAAGCTTATACTAATTAAAAAGCTTATTATTTCTTACTATATAATTGCTATAAACTTTATAATAAATATATTATTAGTATAAGTAAAAAACTTGTTTTAAAGTTTATTAAAGTATATAATATTTAATATGTTAGCTATAGTTATATATAAAAAAAGTAAAAAGACGTTGTTAATTTTAAAGTATTTAATATATAAAGTAAAGAAATAAGCAAGGATACTATTAAAAATGCTGCTATTATATAATTAAAAACTACTTATTAAAATTATAAGTAATAAAAACCTAAAGTTTATAAGCAACATTTAAAAAAAAATTTATAATATTTTTAAAGTTATACGTTTTTTATTAATAGCTTACTACTTTTAAATAAATAAAGCATTTAAAAAAAAAAACTAAGTTATTAAAATTATAATTTAGTACTACTTATTAACTAACTTTAATATTTTATAAACAAAAATTCTGCTAGCGCTATAATATTACTTTAATAATACCTTAGCAATTATTATTAGCAAATTGCTAAATAAGCTAATCTTTAGCTTTTAACTACGTATAATAGTTAATATGCTAAACAAAAAGTAAAACATAGCTATTAGCAAAAAAGCTTTAAAAATATTGCAAGCAAAGCATACTTAAAAAGTAAAGTATTTAGTTAACGTTGCTAGCATAATAGCTAAATATAAATACAATAATAAGCATACTTTAATAAAGTTTAAAAAAAAGAAAATAATATATTTGCAGCTTTATAAAAAATACTATTTACTAAGGCAACCTAAGCAAAAATAGTTGCTTACTTACGTAAGCCTATTTAAAATAATTAAAAAAGTTAGCTTATTAGCATATTAGCTTAATTTTCTTGCTATATAAAAAGTCTACTTAGTTATATTAGTTATATAGCTTTATAAGCTATAGCAAAAAAAAAACCTATTTATAAAAAAAGTTACTTTATTAAAACTAGTTATTATAAATAGTGCAAAAAATTACTAAAAAGTAAAAAAAATAATTTAGCAACGTATAAAGTTTATTAGCAAACAACTAATTATTAAGTATATTATAAAGTAATATAAGTAAAATAATAAGTATAACTAAACTATTAACATAATAAAGCTATGCTTAACTATACTAAACTTAGTTGCTAAATATAAAGCTAATAACTTTATAAATTAAAAAAAAAATTTTTATAAATATAACCTTTTTTATAAAAAAAACAAAGCAAGCTTAATAAAATAAACGCTAAATACGCTATAAGCAGCTATAAAAATAGCAAAATAATACATTAATTGCTTAAGTAAACTAAAAGGCAATAACTAGGCCTATTAGTTGCTAGAAAACGGTTGTCTTAACTATTAAAGACAACAATAAAAAAAAAAAAAAAAAAAAAAAAAAAAAAAAAAAAGGGATTTAATTAATTAATTAATTAATTAATTAATTAATTTTTTTTTTAATCTAGAAAAATTTTTTTATATTAAAGAATTTTATTTTACTTTTTTTTTCTTTTTACCTTTTTTTCTACATATTTAAAATTTATTACCTAGTAATTATGCTGTTTTTTTTTAAGTTAACTTTAATAATACAAGTTGTTAACTTTACTTAATTATAGCACGCAGCTACCGGGCTATAGTTAATAAAGGCCTATATTTTATTAAATATAATTACTTAAACGCTATTTTAAATAATAAAACTATTACCTTATACCTAGTTTAAGTTATAGCTGCTTATTTTTTATATTACTTAGCTACGCTTAGCTACTTATAAAATAAGCTTAATATTATTTATGCTATATTAAATAAAAATAAAAAATATATAAACGCGTACGTTTTTAAAAAAAAACTTACTAATAATATAAATAAGTAAAATAACTAAAATAAAAACAAAAATAACTAAAACTAAAAAAAAGTTAAAAAGCTTGCTAAAAAAGCTATAATTAAACTTAAAGTTTAAAGCTATAAGCTAGCTAGCAAAGGCTTTATAATTAATACTTATATTTATAGCAAAAACGCTAAAAAATTTAATATTATTATGCTTGTTAATAATAATAACGTTATAAATAATAATACGTATAATAATAGCGTTAACTTTATTGCAAAAAATAATAAGCTTATAAGTTGCTTTATTACTTTAAAAATTAAAGCTAATAAAAACGTTAACACTATTAATTGCAATAAAACCGCTACCTTGCTTTTTAAATATTAAAAAAAACTTATTAAGCAAAGCAACAATAGTAAGCAATTTAAAATTACTAATTTTAGTAGTTAAGTTAGTAATAAAAGCAAATAGGTTGCTAAAGTTAAAAAGATATATAAGTACTTACATATTAAAATTAAAAAAAAGCTAGCTTTAATTATTTAAATAAAAAATAAAAACAATGCCTTAAAAAAAGTTATTAATTTTAAACCTAGCAAAAATACTAATAAAATAAAAGCAATAAAACAAGCTGCTATAAAAATTAATAAAAATAACTTTTTATTTACTAAAGTTGCTTATAAAATTAATAAAATTTGCGCTAAATATAGTAAAAAAAATAAAAGCTTTGCTAATAACTTATACGTTTAAGCTATAAAAAAACGTATTTAGCAAGCTTTTAAAGCTACTAAAGCAAGCAAGGCTTAAAAAGGCTACTTGCTAGCATATAAAGCAATGCTAGCTATTTAATTTATAAATAACCTTAATAGTTTAAACTTTATAATTAGCAAAAAATTAGCTTTTTTAAAGCGTTTTAACCTAGCATAAGTTAAAAGTATTATAATTACTGCTTAAAGCGTTGCTAAAAATAGTATAAATAACGTAGCAGCTTGCTTATAGTAGCAAGTAGGCTAAATTAAAGCTAAACTTAATAACGTTAAAAATAAAAGCTTTTAAAAAAAAAATAAAAAAGTTATAATTGCTTACCTTTATAAAAAAATAAATGCTTTTATTAAAAAGCACGTTGTAAACATTAAAACAAGCGTTTATAAATAAGTTATGCTTTTTATTTAAAATAACTATATTAATAAAGCTTTTTTTACTAAGCTTAAAACTTAAGTTAACAACTTTGCTACTTTTATATAGCTAAGCCTTGCTACTTTACCTAGTATTAGTTAGTTTAAAAAAACGTTTTAAAAAAAGCAAGAATAGCATTAAAAATAGCAAATATAACTTAAAACAAGTTTTTTCTTTTTTTTTATAAAAAAGCACTTATTAAAAGCATTTTTTTAGCTAGCAAGCCTAACTACAAACAAGGCAAGCTTGCTTATAAAAGTAGCTACCCTTTATACGTAGATTAAAAAGAAAAACTTAGTCCTTAATTAATTATTATAAACACTAACTATACGTTAACTTTAACATCGTAAACCTACGCTTAACAATTATGCTTATTTAAATTAGCTTTAAAATGCTTAAGTAAGCTAATTTTAAGCTTATAGCTATAATATTATATATTAATATTATTATAAGCTTACTTTTAAAGTTTATAAATATAACAATTTTAAGTTAGCTATATATTATAAACACGCTACTTTACCTATAAAACTTTTGCTTATTAATAGTTAATTTATTAAAAAACGTGCTATTTAGTACTATACTATTAGTTATTAACTATTTACTTAATTTGCAATTATTTATATTAATTTATTTTGCTTTAACTTTATAGTTTTTTACTACTTATAAGCTTTAACTTTTTACTTTATATATTTAGTTTTTATGCTAGAAGTTATAAAGCTTTAGCTATGCTATAAAGCTTTTAAAAACGTAATAATAAGTGTATTTATAGTTAAAAACACTATAAAAGCGCTTTTATTACTAAGCGTAGCTTTAAAAATATTATAATAGTTAAAGTAACTTTTATATAACTTTTTTTATTTTAGTTATAGTTTATTTATGCTTTTATTTTATTAAACTAATAAAATAAAGCTGTTTTATTAGTTATTTATTACTATAATAGCTTATTTAAAAATATTATACTTTTTATTACTATTAAGCTATTATTTTAGCATAATACTGCTTTTATTTTTTTTATTATTTAGCTTATTAGCTTAATAGCTATTAAAATAAATTTTTTTACGTAGTTTTTAGCTACTTATAAGCTTGTAAGCTTGCTTATATATTATGCTTTTAATAGTTATTGCTTAGCTTTTTTTTATAAGCTTAGCATTTTAGTAGCTTTGCGTAAATATTTTGTTGCGTTTTTTTTAACTTATAGTTAGCTATTATATAGCTTTTTTTACTATAATTATAATATATTAGTTATTTACTTTTAGCTATAAAACCTTTTTTATATTATTAGTTTTTTTATAAATATAACTTATATTATAGTTATTATATTAAAAGTTAAAAATAGTTAATTAAAGTTTTTTTATTAAGTTATTATTATTATTAGTGCAGCTTAAATAAGTATTTATTATATTTATTATATTTAATATAAGCAAAGGTCTTTTAGTTATATTAAGCTTATATATAGTTAATTTAGCGTTTATATAAGCTATAAGCTTTGCTTAACATATTGTTTTTTTAACTATTTAGCTATTATTAAGTAAAGGTATATTTAAATAAAAAGTAACTTATTATAAATTTTATTATAAATAACTTTTTAAGTTTATAACGTATATATTATATTTAATAATAAGCTAAAAAATGCTTTTTTTATATATTATATAAAAGTAACTATAATTTTATTAAACTTATATATAAAGTTTATAAATAAAATAAATAGCTTATATAATGTATTATTATTACTTATAATTTATATTACGCTTTTAAGTAAATTAATTTACTTAAAAACGTTTTAATAGCGTAGGAAATTTATTAACGCTTTAAAGTTATTATTTATTTTTATTATAATATAGGTTGCTTATAGCTAATATAATACTAATGCTTATTATAGCTAGTATTAAATCTTTTAAAGCTTTAAAAAAACTATTTAATTAGTATAAACTAAGCATAATTATAATAAGATAATAACTTTATTTTTTGCTTTATATAATTTAAAATATAATAAGTTAGCTTAAAAAAAAGCGTTTAAAAATATTGCTTTAATAGCTGTTTTTTATAGTATTGCTATGTAACTAGTACTTTAGTTTTTATAAAAATTTAAAGTATTATTTAGTAGCTATATTTTAGTTAATGTACTAGTAAGCTTTTAAAAGTACTAAAGCGTTATAAATTTAATGCTAGTGCTATTTTTAAAGCTATTATTTAATATTAAAGTGCTTTTAGCTAAAAATAAATAGTAAGCATTTTATATACTTTTTTTACTTTTTAAATAAAATTTTAAAGCTAGTTTAATTTAGGTTTAAGTTTAGTATAGTAATACTATAACAGTTACTATATTAACTATATATTAACTTTAGCTTTAAGCTATATTATTACTTATAGTATTTTAGCTTTAAATAAGTAATAAAGCTTTTATAGCATACTTTTAGCTATAAAAGTTAAAGTTAATAAGTATAGTTTAGTTAAGTATAGCTTTTTTAACTTATTAAGCTTAATTATATATTTAAGCAGTTTTTTTAGCTACTTTTTTAAAGCTATATTTAAAGTTATTTACTTTATATATAGTAGCTTTTTTATAATAAGCAAGTTTATTAATATGCAAGTTAAAACTATTTGCTGCCTTATTAAAACGCTTAACGTTTATTATAATATTACTTACTATGCTTTAAAGCTTTTTATATTTTTTATTAATAAAGTTTTTATAAATATATTGTTTTTTTTAAGCAAAGTTAAAAGTATAAATTAAAATATTTAATAAACGTTTAATATTATTTTAAGTTATAATTATATTTACATACTATTTTTATAACTTTACTTGCTTTTTTATAATAAGTTTTTGCTGCTTATTTATTGCTTTATAAATAAAGTTAAAATATTAATTAAGCTTTGCTTTTATTTTTTTAAAATTAAAAGCAATTTAAATATTTTTTATATGTTTTTTTAATAATAAAACGTTAAGCTAGCAGCTAAAAGTTATATTAGTGCTATTAACTTTAAAAGCAACCTTATTATTGTTAACATTATTAGTGCTTTTATTACTGCTGCTACTTATATAGTTTATATTAGCTATATTATAAACATAATTAATACTATTAAATTAACAAAAAATGAAAATCTTTTAATAATTTTAAAAATTTTAAAAATAACTATTTGCTTGCTATAAAGCTATATAAATATATATTTATACTTTTAGTTTTATAGTGCTAATATAGTTTAATATACTAATTAAAGTATATAAACTTATATTAACTAGTATAAAAAACCTATTAATATATTATATATAAAGTAAAATAAAAAAAAAGTATTTAAAGGTTTAAAATATATAAAATATAAGTAAATACTATACTTAGTACCTACTTTTAATTGTTTTACATTGTTTTTTATATATTAGTACCTTTATTTTATATGGTTTACTTATCCTTGCAACTAGCGGATTCACAATTGTAAACTCCTAATTATATGCTTATACGAGTACAAGCTTAAATATACCTATATACTGTCAGAACTAGCATAAATAGCTAAATTGTATATATTAATTAATATACGCGTAAAAAAGTTAAACTTTTTCTCTTTACAAAATCTGCACATACTAAATAAGTAAAAAAAAACCCTTTATAAGAGGACCTTTTCTTTTATAGTAGTCTTTACTATAGCTATATAACTTCTACTATATAAGCATTACATTAATTTTTATTATCTTATAACTTGTTAAATTTAACATACTCTTTTAAAATAAGCTAATATACTAGTTTATTTTGCAGCTGTAAATAATACCTTTATTTTATAGTATTATAGCTTTTATAGTAACAGTTGTAATGTTTTAAATTGTTTTAATTTATCCTCTTAGTTTTCTTGCACTTTTATAGTAATAAGCTAGTTGATTTTAATTTAAATAGCTTTAACGTTAACTAAATTAATTTGTTGTAAAAAGCTTGCCTACTTATTTTATACTAAGGACTTTATAAAACTATTTGCTATTATTAAATTTATTAGTATATAAACTACTTAAAGCGTTTTATTAATTACTTTTTAATATAACTAGTAGTTATATATATTAACATACTATAATTTTATTTTAAGTATTATAATATTTTTATTTACTAAACTAATAGTTTGCTAATTATTGCACTAAATAATAATGTGCTTTTGTTTTAAATTAACGCTAAGCTTATTAATAAGTTAGCTAATAAACATAGCTTCTTTTATAGCCTAAGCTAACATAAAAAGCTTAGCTTTAATTATAAAAGTAGTAATAATATTTTATTTATTTGCTTTTTAACTAATAAGTTTACTAAAAAAAAGCATTATATATGCTTATAAGCTCTTTTAATTAATAGTATTGTTAGCAAATAATAAATTACTAGCTACTTTAAGCCTATTTTTATTTTTAAACTATAAAGCAAGGCGTTAATTTGCTTAAAAATAGTTTAATACTTAGTTAGCAGCAGCGTAGTAAGCAAAAAAAGGGTTATTATTAAATTATAAAAGCTATAACATAGCAAAAGCAATATTTAGTTTAGTAATAACTGCAACATATATAATTAATTTAATTTTATGTTAATAGTAATAAACTTTTTAATAAATAGCAGTTCCTTTATATAAAAGCAGCTTAATAGATTTTATAAAAGTTAATAGCATTTTACTTAAAAAGTTACTTAACTTATATATTTTCTTAATATATATAGCTTATAATAGCTAAATTAAGCCTTGCTTGCAGTTTTAAATAATTTTTATACTTAAAAACTACTTTAAATTATAACCTTTAGTTAGTTAATATTAGTTTTTTAATTTTTTAATAGCTATAAAAGCTTTAAATTTACAAATCTTTTAGTAAGCAAGCATAAGGTTATTAATATATATAAATAATAATATCTTATTTTTAATAAATATACAAAGTTTATAAGGCACTAGTTTAAATCTAAGCTTTAAAAGCGTTAATATAAGCTCTTTTTGCTATAAAAGTAGTAATTTTTATAATTTATAAAAAGCTTTTAAAAGTTGCAAAATATGTTTTTTCTTTTTATAGCTATAAAGCATTTTTATATATATTAATTTTTAAAGCAATACGTTAATAAAGGCGTTAACTATATTATATTATTTTAACTTAAAGTTAAACTTAGCTATAATAGTAGCTAGTGTTTTAAAAAACTTTTTAGCTAAAGTAAAAGCATATATACTTTTATATTTGTTTATAAGCTATTAGTTTTTTTAAACTATAATTTATACTTTATACTTTAAATAAAAGCCTTTTTTATTAAACTTATAAATATATACTTATATATAGTTTAAAATTTAATATTTTTTAGCTATATAAGCAAAAACTTTTTTTTAAAAGCTTATTTTATTATAACTAGCTAAATAGTTGTTTTTAGCTTTAAAAAACTTACTTTTTAAAAAATAATTTTTAAGTTTTTTATATAATCTTAAAAGCAGCAAAAGCTTGCTTTAATATATAAAAATATTTTCTTTAATTTTTTTTTTATAAAAAAACCGTAATAGCTAGTCTATATAATTTCTTTTTATTTTAAAAGTATTATTAAGGTAATATAGTAAACGTTTAAGCGCCTTAGCTTTTACAGCCTTGCTTACCTATATACTATATGCTAATTTAAAAGTATATAAGCATCTAGCATTAAACGTAGCCTCTTAGCATTTTGTTTATTTATTATTACTAGTACAGGCTTTTTAGCTTAATTTTAATAGTTTAAACAGCTTAGCAAAAAAAAGCAAAAAGTTTTTATTAAC
The DNA here is from genome assembly GCA_022579005.1 of Poronia punctata. Taxonomy (NCBI): domain Eukaryota; kingdom Fungi; phylum Ascomycota; class Sordariomycetes; order Xylariales; family Xylariaceae; genus Poronia; species Poronia punctata. The sequence goes on along the minus strand of MU401505.1, from coordinate 169,460 downwards.
ATATATACCCTTTAAAGTAAATAAACTATTATTATACTTATTATTTATAAATGTTTTTACTTAGCAAGCTTTAAATAAAGCAAAAAACTTATTACAACGCCTATTAAAATTAGCATTTTTAATTGCTATAAGTATTACTACGTTAAAAAAAAACTATAAAAGTATAAAATATAGTTAAAATTTTAAGTTAGTATAGAGGTAATTAGTCTTATTAAACTTAAAGTCTTTAGTATTTTTAACACTTTGCCTATTTACTACGCCGCCTTTAGCTTTTAAATGTTATAATATATATTTTATTTTGTTTTTATCCTTATAAAGGTTAGTATTTTAATATTATAATTTAAACTTAAAAATTAAGGTCTTATTTAGAAAATTTGTAATAAATTTACAATTAAGTATTTAAAGCTTATTTTTTAGTTTATTAAGCTTTTTGTTAAATATTTAGTTTTTATTAAATCTTACGTTTTTAGTTTAAATTACTTAATTAGTTAAAAGATTTTAAATTTTATAAATATTAGTTAACTTATAGCTAATAAAATAACTTATCTAAGCTTTAAAGCTTAGCTTTAAAAAATAATTTCTTTTTTTTTTTACATTAGCAGTAAAAGCATAGGCTTTATATTTATAAACTTATAAATAATTAAGCTTTAGTTTTTTAATTTTAACATAGCCGTTTTAAAATATAAAGTAAGTATAAAAACGTTTATATAAAGTTTTCTAGTAAAATATATATTTAAATATTTAGTTTAATAAATATACTACAGCCTTATTAATTTTAACTTAAAAGGTTTTTAAAAGCTTTGCGCTAATTTTTATATACTAAGCACGCTTTTTAACTATTTAGCTAAATTGTTTACTGGCACTGTTTTAAGCTTAAATATTAAGTGCTAAGATTTTTAATATAATAAGTGCTTTGTTAACTAAGTAGTTTATAACTATTTATAACTATAAAAGTTGTTTATTTAATTTAATAATAATAACTTATTTTTTATAAACTGCTTGCGCTTTTTTTATAAAATATTTAAGCAGCGTTTTTAATATATTTATATTAAGGCTTTATAAATAATAATTAAACATATGCTTAAAATATTTTTTAGTTATAAAAAGCATTAATACTTTACTATTAAAACTTTTATTATAAAAATGCTAATTTATAGCAATATGCTTAAATAAACAATTTAGTTAGTTTTTAAGTACTTTGTTAATTTAGTTTTTAAGCTTTTTGCATATATATTTAAAGCAATTTATTAATTTAATGCTTTAGCTTAAAAATTTTTTAATTTTTACCTTTTTTGCTTAGCTTATTAGGTGCTAAAGTATATTAAGACCTAAATAGCTAAGCTAAAGATACTATTTAAAAAAATCTGCTTTAAAAGCAGGCTATTTAGTATATTTTATATACATGTTTTTTTAAGTATAAAAAAAGGCTTTATTTATATTTAGCAGTAAATATTTTAAAACGTATTAGTTATACTTATTTTATATTTAATACAATATTAAGTAATTAAGTTTTTTAAAATAGCTTCTTAGTAGCTTTATGTCCTATTAAATCTTTTTTTAAGTAAAAGTATAAAAAAAAACAATATTTATTGCAAAGGTCTTATAATAAGCTACATTTTTAAGCTTTAGTATAAGTAGTCCTTTAATTTTTTAAACTTTTATATTAACGTTTTTGTAGGCTTATATAACTATAACTAAGTTTTTAGCTTAAAACAGGTTTTTTTTAAAAATACTTTTAATATTATAAAAGCGCTTAATTTTATTAAAAATGTATAATATAAACTTTAAGTTAAAAATTGCTAAATTTCTAAATAAGTATAGTTTTTATACAAGCCTTTTTAATATTTTAAAGCTTATACGTATAAGAACTTATCTTAGTTATGCCTTTTTTTTTTTTTTTTGTAGGCTATTTATTAATTTTGCTTTTTTTTAATTAGCTTTTATTGCTTTAATAACCTTAACCTTTACTTTAAGCTTTAAATTATATTTAAGTTTAAACTTAATAAAGTTTTTATATTTTAAGTTTTTTATAAAACTTTTTTTTTAAAGCTTTAAGAATATATACTAGTATTTAAAAAGGTTATAATAACCTTTATACGCTAGGCATACTTTTTTAAAGTTATAAGTATTTTTTCTAGTTTGTTTAGGTAAATTAGTAGTAGTTCTCTAGTAAACAGCTTTTTGGCTTTAGCTAAAGGTTATAAAATAAAAGTATTATTTTTATTTTTTGCTTATAAAAAAGGTGCTTATTAATATTAAAAGTATATTTTTACTTTTTAACTTTTAAGCCTAGTTTCTTATTTTTTTTTTATTAAATATTATAAAAGATCTTTTAGTTATTTTTGTTTTTTTAGGCTTTTAGTTAATTATAATGCGTACTTAAAGGTTAGCAGCTAATTTTAAATAATAAAGCTTGCTTTTACGCATTTATTTTTTATATATTATTTTAAACGCGTTATACTAATGTTTATATTTTTTGCTAAAAGCTTTAAAAAGCTGTTAAAAAAGAAAGTAAGTGCTAAGCAACGCGTTAAGTTTATATTATTTAAGTTGTAAAATATAATAATTTTATTTTATAATAAATTTTTTAAAGTTTTTAATTAGTTTTTTTGCGCTTTTTTTAACAAAGTTAAAAAAGTTTGCTTAAGTAATAGCTAGCAATACTTTAGTTATAGTCTTTTTAACCTTTTAAAAGTTATTATACTATTTATTTACTTTTTTATTATATTTTATATAAAAAGCTTTATAGTTTTTAAATATAGTATTACTTATTTAAGTTTTTAGCTTTGCTATCTTATTATTAAGCTTTTCTTAAGCTTTAATACTTTGTTTATATTTATTTTTAAAAAATATAAATATTAATTTAAACTTCTTAATAAGGTTAAAAAAATTTATTAAAAAATTTTTAATATTAACTTATTTGTCTCTATTTAAAATAAAAGTATTCCTGGCTATATAAAACTTAAATCTAGTTTTTTTAGTAGTAAAAGTAATAAGCTTTTTATTAAGTTTAGTAATATTAACAGGTTTAAGTTATTTAAGCTAAAGTTTTTTATTTTTTAAATTAATATATTGCTATAGCTATAAAGCCGAAGCTCTTGTCTTAAATTCTTTATCTTAATAATAAAATTCCTTTAAGCAAAATAATTTAATTTTATTAGCTAATGCTATTATTGCTAAGTTGCTATACTATTAAGCTTTAATAATAATAATAAGCAGTATAAAACTTTTAATTATTAAAACTAGCATAAATAGCTAAATTATATATATTAATTAATATACGCATAAAAAAGTCAAACTTCTCTTCTTTGCAAAATCTACACATATTAAATAAGTAAAAAAAAACCTTTTATAAAAGGACCTTTTCCTTTATAGTAGTCCCTACTACAGCCGTATAACTTTTACTATATAGGCATTACATTAATTCCTATCATCTTATAACCTATTAGATTTAACATGTACCTAATTTAAGTACACGCAAATAGGTTAACTTAAGAGGTTACTAAGTTACTACTTGTAAATACTAGAATTCTATATTGACAACAAGGTATATGTGGATTAATACCTTGTGGTAAATATCTCGATAGATAGCCTAACCTTAATAAGTGGTATTATTAATAAGTAGCAGCAAATGGAGGCTTCTGTTTTACGTAGACGTACGTGTATCTATCTAGAGACGGCCTATTTAAGCCCCTCTTCAAAGTTGACATCATCTGTTTCTACACGTAATACGAGTAAATATGCCAGCCTAAAAGTTTGGGCTTGCTGAAGGCCTTGCTGCCTCCTTTTGCACTTAATATTACTTCAATGCATGTAAACTCTTCATGGCCTTGTTCAAGGTCATGTCTTTTTAAGATCCCGTATGCACCTAAGTCCTTGTAAGAGTACCTTTGTGTCTAATAGATAAATACCTTCCTACAGACCTACTATCAATAGGTCCAAAACGTATGCTGAAGAAGTCTGCCCTCTAAGTTTACCAATAGACTATGAAATATATGTTGCATATGATATAGAGGCAGTCCGCGGGGCCCCTTTGTACGAGCATGGATTTCTTACCAGTATACAAGTAAGGTATGTCAGTATGTGCATTAGATATACTCGTAGGGCAGCACAAAAGTAACATGGTAAGGTACCAATAGAGATCCGACTCCCAGTCCTGCTCCAGGGGGGGGGGGGGGGGGGGGGGGGGGGGGGGGGGGGGGGGGGGGGGGGGGGGGGGGGGGGGGGCGGGGGGCG